>VWYP01033911.1:0-24613 GCA_013400435.1 Pycnonotus jocosus
TGCTGGGTGGTATTGTAATTAATTTGCACTAAAAAATTAGGAACCATTACAGCTCACAAGTTGCCTTTTTGATAACCTTTGACTAACAAAAAACATTTGCACTTTATTTTCTCTCTATCTCCCTCAAAACTTCAAATTCAAGAAAGAACTTTGAATCTCACAGGCATCTGATGCCCTTAATAGCTAATATAAGGAACTTATTGAGTGTTAATGAGTGTAGTTCCATGTGTTACACCAAAAAAAAAACCCAAAACCAACATTATACAACAACTTTTAATAGAGACAAAAATACTCAAAGAAATGGAGCAAAACATGTTGCAAAATTGCATAAATGTAAACATTAAAAGAAGAAGATGTTTATTTTGAGTGAGAAGATAAATTATGGAAAAAATATTTTAATAAAAGGCTTCTAAAATCCATCTCAATTCTAAGCTTGAATTTATACTCAGAGAGGTATAAGCACTCTGTTTCTCTGAATAATGCTGTATTTCAGTAACTGTTTTGTACTGATCTGCTTACTTATTTTCAGATGTAATTTTTTTGCTCATATTTATCGGTACTAATGGCAGGATCACATTAGGAGACAACACATGAATAAATAAATGCAGATTGTCATCACCTGTAAGAGCAACAACCTTTTCAAATTGTTTCTTTTATTGGCAATTACTAAATCATGAAACCACCCTGCCATTTCTTAATAATCAGTAACACAGATTCAATTAACTTCTAATAAAAAATATTGAAGATTTTTCTCGGATGGAGGGTCTAAATTTTTGATGTTGTATGAACTTGTCTACCCACACTTGAGGCCAAAAAGTAATTTTAACTTTTTGGTGATTGGTGTTGATGGCCCCAAAATGAATCCCTGGGCTAATTCCAAGATAAATGTGCAAGTGTCTACAAAATAATTAAGAGTTTGATAGACTCAGCAAAAATGTGAGTGACCATCTAGTGAGGGCGACATTTTCAGCTCTGTCTTCTTCTGTTAGTCTCAAGGACAGGTCTCATTTATAGTACAGTGCTGCAAACTTGAATTCTCTATCTAAATGTTGGTATTTAGAGAAGAATATAAAAGAATATTTAACTCTGGATATTAACAAGATATCCAGATAATATGTTCTAAAAATTCATTCAAGCTGTCTTTGAAAGCTTTTCTTCCTATTCATATTAAAATTCAGAGTATGATATAATATTAGATAGTTTATATGCTACTGTTTGCAAAGGAAGATAGAAGAAACTAACATAAAAGAAAAATAAGTATTTAGGAGCTCAAAACACTTGCCATTTCAATGTGATAATCAATTAACCAGTTGTTGAACTCACTGTACTTATAGAACTAAGGCATTTTTCTGTGCAACAACCTAAAAAGTTATCTTCTTTGGAAAAATAGACAAATTTCACCCACACAACTTAACTAAATACAGTAATACTGTAACTTAAATAATTACATGGTAATTTAGGGTTTTCCTTTTTTTTTTTTCTTTGAAAAGTATACTGCATGTTATTCTACTGTACAGAGGGCACATATTTTCAAATGGAAAAGTCAGAAATAGAAATGTTAAAGCAGTCTACCAAGAGGAATTGCTTTAGACTAGAGGAAAACACTTTCTAACCCTTTTCTCTGTTATGTGATGTCTTCTTATTACTATACATACAAGTGGAATGTTATGGAATCTTCTCTAAGACGAATTTCCATCTCCTTTTCTAACTTTTAAATAAAGACTTCATTCTTTACATCTAATATTTTATCTTATCAGTGTTAAATAGTAAAAGCTTGTACTATTTTATAGTCTTTCAGAGAATCTTTTAGCCAAAATCTACTTAAAAACTAAGTGAATGACAGAATTCTATATGAAAAGATAAGGGGAATGACTACGGGTTATTTTGCAATCAGCACCTGTGATCTATTTGGTGAGTATGTCACTGACAAGCAAAAAAAAATACAACAACTATAAAAATAATACAAAATATGGCATTTCTATATGATTTCATATCTATACTTAGAACAGCAGTAAGAAAAAAAATCAAATCCTTATGGTCTTGCTTGATTTAACATATTGACTTCTAAAATTTAAAGAACAAGGCAAAACACTGGGAATGAAACTTTATTTCAAAGGTTAGTGCCCTTGTAGGTGCCTTAGTAAGTGAGAAAGAAACATAGCAATTGCAATAATGTGGCAGAAACATATTTCACTTATCTGTTCTTTTCTGGATAATAATTTTTTAAAACTTCTATGACTAACAGCCTCCCTCAAGACTTTCCAAAATACCTGTGTTCCATTGACAGTTAGAGATATGGTACAAGAATGAAATCTTGAGAGGTGGGTTGTGCTTCACAAGTATCAAAGTTACCTTTTTCTAACTAGGAGTTCTCTATAATTGTATCTCACGTCTCATGTATGTACTGCCTTCTCCCAAAGGTCTCAGACAAGGAAATAGTTCTACAATCTGTTTTGCTACATTTTTACCTATTCAAGAATTTTTTATTGCCTGGGATATTTTATTTTTTTTTCTTTTGTTCTGTTTGGTGTTAATGATTTCCTGGTAGGTTTTGAGAATCTTGAACTGTTCTGGATGCAGAAAATCTATAGATACTTTTATGTTTTGTAGGGGTTTTCCATGCAAATAAGAATTTGTGTGGAGAACCCCTACAACATTACAATTCAATACGGCAAGTAAAAAAATAACAGTACACACAAATATTATCTCCATTTCATAAATGAGAAGCTGTCTAGCTAACTCTGGATCTACTGCACTAACAAGCAATATCAAATCAATATGATTGATGTCACATTAATTTTACTAAAAACATTTCAAAGGTACAGGAATTACTTAATTTTATTTGTTAAGTAGCTAAGATTTGTTTATTAAAATTTGTCAAATATTGAATCTATGGGAACAAATGCATACCATATTTACTTGTGTTATTAATCTCTTTGATTTATATCTATCTGTGCTGGTTTTGGATGATAGACAGATAATTTTTTTCATAGTAGGAAGTGTGGGGCTATGTTTTGGGTTTGTGCTGGCAGCTGTTAATAAAACAGGGAGTTCTCCATTACTGCTGAGCAGCTCTTGCACCTTTTCTGCTTCTCGTACCTCCCCACCAAAGAGGAGCCTGTATTGGACAAGAAGCTGGGAAGGGACACAGTTGGAATATCTGACTCCTGCTGCCCAGAGACATTCCATACCACATGGCATCATGTTCAGCATATAAAGCAGGGGAAGAAGAAGGAAAGGGCAGACATTTGGAATGGTGATGTTTGTCTTCCCAAGTCAGCATCAAATGTCATGGAGCCCTGCCCTGTTGGGGGTGGCTGAACAACTGCCTGCCCATGGATGAATTCCTTGTTTTGCTTTGCCTTTGTGTGTACTTTTGCTTTACCTAATAAACTCTCTTTATTTTATTTAATGTGTTTTCTCATTTTTACTCTTCCCTCTCCCACTGGGGCAAAGTGAGCAAGCAGTTGTGTGGTGCAAGTCACCAGCTGGGGTTAAATATGATGCTATCTTGCAAAAACCTCATTGCATAAAACCCAACAGTTATTCCATGTTTGAGAGTTTTCCTTATTCTTATATGCAATAAAATGTTATGACCTCATCTGCAATTTTTTTCCCTAGGTGCTAAGACCCCTGAAAATACATAAAAGTAGTGCATGAAAGGATGTCCAGTTCCAGAAGAGAAGTACATCTTAGAATGCAGAAGACATCTGACAGTGAATAAAGAATGGACACAAAAGTACATGTGAGACAGATGAGCATACACAGAGGGTACTGTAAAAATAGATTTAGTGGCTTTGAAAAGAAAGCTATATTTCGAAGACACCAAACAAAGGAGACATGCAAAGTATTTATTTCTCTGCCCATTTCCTGTTTGCTTTTTTTTTTCTTTTCCATAATTACCTTGACTTGATGGTAAACAGCAATGGAAGATACTCTATGTTTCCACCTTCTAGCTCTATATAAGTCTTCCTCTAGAGTCTGAAGGTCAAATCTTTGATATAATTTGAGTGGGTGGGGGATGTTCCTCTTTTTTTTTTTTTTTTTTTTTTTTTTTTTTTTTTTTTTTTTTTTTTTTTTTTTTTTTTTTGGACTTTCTATTGCACAGTTTTATGAGGTAGGTAACAACTACCATAAAGTGACTGAAAATACTCATGGACTGGTTTATGAGCTGCAGAACAGCACTAGGCACACAGAGATGTAAATTCTCTTTGTTCTATTAAAACATCTGCAGCTTTTCTTTCATCACTTCTTAGGGCACAGATTTGATGCCCTCTAGTGACTGATCACTTGGTTTAATATTTAAGAAATATACACAGACAGTGGACTGGTTACAGATATGGGTAGATCTTACAAATCAGCATGACAGTTTTCTGACTCTGATATGAATTATGAAAGCTTTTTTCATTATTTCTCCACCAATTAACATGAGTCTGAAATTATCTGAACTTTCTCACTTTCTCCCCTCTGTCATAGAGTATAAAACAAGAAACCAGTTAAAACTTAGAGAGAAGACAGTGATAACCACTGACTCGGGAGTTTCTCTCTTTTACTGCAAACAAAACTCATTTCTTCTTAAAGGTTGAGAGAACTGGCATATGCTTACTGTCATGCTAACAAACTCTGCAGACTACAAAAGCACACTGCAGCTTCTGTATGTTAGACAGTGTATTATAATTGAATGTAAATATGCTGTGAGATTTCTGCAACCCTCTACCCTCCCCTTTTTTTCCCAAACATAACACTGGTGCAATATACATGACTAGTGCATTAAATGTTCCTCTCTTCTATTAAAAGGTTATCTGGCACCTTCAGATGACAGAAAATGATAGCTGAAATAAGCTCTACCAAACTGTATTTGAGGGATAGAGTTTTAAATGTTCCTTCGCAATTTTTCCTGATATAAAACCGAGGATTTTTTTAAAATATATTTAATTAGAATCATCAGTGCATCACATTGTTTAGCCTCTAATACATCCTCTCTGTGATAATTTTTTTAACAGATTTAAATAAAAACTTGGTTTTTACTGAGGTATAAGCAGCCTATAATTGCTACAAATTTTGCCAAAGAACTTCAAGTTTTTGAAGCAAAGTCAGTGTTGACTTCTGTGCAGCATAATGTGACAGATGTTTTTATTATGCTAGAGATGTAACAAACTATCTGTAAGTAATTTGAATAACTGGTGAAGCACGATATATCTGACAACACCGGGAAGTTATGAACATGAGGAGGGGCATACAGTGATCCCTGTGGCTGGGTAGCAGGGCAGATAGTGTATTTAACTGATTTTTTTTCCCTACTTAAAAGCCTCATGGATAATATATACTTTAAATAATATGCACTATATGAAAAACAAACACACCCCTCCCCTCCCAAACACAATCCCCCTAAAAAAATCTAACAAAACAACAGAAAAAATCTCAACCAAAACCCACTTGACATGGTTTGGGAATGGTACTCCCCAATCAAATGCTCCTACTGAGATTCTCCAAACCATGTGCTGCCTGCTTGCTCCCCCTTTGCCCTCCCCCACTGTGGTGGGCTGGAGAGGAGAACTGGAGGCACAAAAGGCAAAGATCGTGGGTTGAGATAGAAACAATTTACTGGAGACATTAGAGAGATAAGAAAATGAACAGCAACAGCAAAACGAATAAGAAAAATGTACAAAAAAGAGAGTGATTCACGTGCTAAGGTGTTCACCACAGAGCTTGATGCAACTGCAGCCACGTCACCCTGACAACTCACTCCAGCCCAGAACTGGAATGTCCCAACTGCTCCCTCTGCCNTTGCTCCCCCTTTGCCCTCCCCCACTGTGGTGGGCTGGAGAGGAGAACTGGAGGCACAAAAGGCAAAGATCGTGGGTTGAGATAGAAACAATTTACTGGAGACATTAGAGAGATAAGAAAATGAACAGCAACAGCAAAACGAATAAGAAAAATGTACAAAAAAGAGAGTGATTCACGTGCTAAGGTGTTCACCACAGAGCTTGATGCAACTGCAGCCACGTCACCCTGACAACTCACTCCAGCCCAGAACTGGAATGTCCCAACTGCTCCCTCTGCCTTGGAATTGGCACCACTCTGCCACTGCCCTGGCTCAGAACCGGTGCCACGCTTACTGGACTGGAAGGAGCCCCTTCTCCCCACAAGAGCCTCCCTTCCACCTGCCCCAGCAATGATGTGAGGTGGCATCAAATAATGTTTGATCCTGGCTGTGGCCCTCCTAACTACTGCAAAATAACCCTGCACTGGCCAGAACCAGGACACCACTTCTGTATGTTGTTTACAAGAGAATTTATTGTAGAGAAAAGCCTTGAAGGAATGAAAATGAAATAATTACAAACAAAGCTAACAAATTTCCAGGTATTAATCTTATTTTCATAATTTCTTCCGAAGTCTCACTGAGCACAGGGGAAAGGAATATTTGATCTTAGCATTGTTTGATTCTGAACTGCTGGAGCAACTTAAGTTGGAACAGTTTCTTGACATGCCTTTACTGGAATTTATTACTCTATAGCAGCGTACACAATATGGAAAACAACTATTTTATTTGAAAGGTAAAGATTGTTTATCAGATTTTCTGTGATACAAAGACAGAATTCTACTCTCCTTTTTTATTAAAAGTCAGGAAGTCAAAACAAGCTTTCTTAAAGACCTATGCAGCAGGAAGATTTCTGCCACAATAGGCAGGAACAGAGCAGTTTTAAGCAAAGCAATGTTGTCAGTTGCTCAAGGCAGCAGACGGCAGATGATGGCAGAATCAGGTACTGTTGTGCATCAAGGCCTGGATTTTAGTAAGGCAAGAAGCAGCAATAGCATTGTGGCAAAAAAAGGTTACTGATATTTTGTTTTGGAATATCATGAATAAATAAACGCAAAACTGAAAGGAAAAGGAGCTATCAACTCAGCGCCTGTCCTCCATCACTCTATGAGTGGTTGCTCTTGCTGTGTTCACTTGTATATTGTCTTCCTCCTTAATCCTTGTCTGGCTTTAAATTTCAGAAGTAAGAGATATCAATCCTTTCTTTTCCATATCCAAGCAGAATATTTAATATCTAGGAAAAACTTTCCTACATCACGTGCTGTTATTGAGCATTACAAATTATGTCTAAATCTTATTGTTAATTTTGACCTGAAACTTTTTTGTTGATAAATTTTCAGTGTTTTATTAGCTAGTAAAATGTACCGGTGGTCTATAATGTTTGCAGATATACTTCTGTTGTGGGGTTTTTTGTTTTAAGGGGTTTTTTTGTACATTATACACTTCTTTATCCATTATTTCCAGCACACTTAGTAGTAAACAACACCAGTAGCCCTGCAGGTATGATCAGAAAGAAAAAGCTAATATTTACCATTTGTATAACAGGATGAGCTAGCTCTGCAAACAACCATGAACCTGAAGTTTTCAGTCCTGTAGGGAATTTAATCTTTAACTACTTAGATGCTTATTACGTGAGTTTTGGCTGGGTACCAGGAATTTTATTTTCCCTTCCCCTAACATAATGCAACACGTCAGTTTCTGCTTATCATACAACTTGATTTCAAGAGTTCTATTAAAATCTCACCGCAGCAGTACAGTAACTTCTCTGTAATTCAATATACAAAAGTGTATATAAAGTCTTAATGTCCCTTATTTGCAGATGAAACACGGTATTGAAAATTTGGATTCAGAAAGAGCTATGGCTCCCTCAGAACCTCTCAGACGTATTTGTACCTACTTCCCAGCTGTACGAGTTAATGACAGCAGGAAGACTGAACTCTAGGTCATTGTCTCCAACACAAGAAGGATGGGAATCTTTTTGAACAGTGTATTATTTAAAGAAAAGGGGTTTTTTTTGAAAACTAATAGAGTGCTCTGACGTGTCTTTTGGCTCAGTTAGTGTAATCCCCTGCTAAAAAATGGCATTGAAATTGTATCATGTCATGTAATCATACCAATATAACCGGTATTATCCTAATTTTTCAGATTTCACTGTAATTCACCTTTTCTCAGCTTATATTTAAGATATTGATCAATGCATTGATTATAATATTTCTTTAGTATTTCTACCTCTAATTTGTCTGTTATGAAATGCAATATGTTGTTAACACATCTTTGTTAGCCTTCAGATTGTAGTCTGCAGTATGTGCTAATAATTCAGAAATGGGGCAGAGAAAATTTCATAAAATTTATGAAAGGGTCGCATGGAAAAATAAATACTGATAAATAGTTCTGAAAGAAACAATTGCTTTCTGGTTTGTGTGATCAAGTATGATCCTCCTGCTTGTCTATCAAGGTGTAAAAATTAAGTATGGGATGATCAAAATGTGTTTTACCAGCAATTTTTAGGTAATTCCCTTAGTAATTTCTGTGTAGTGATGTACATGTCTCTCAAGTAGTTTTATTTTCCCTTTGTCATATAATATTTTTATAGTCTGTTTTGTCTCTCACAGCTCTTCTTTGCAATCTTCCCATTAAAAATGGAAAACCAAACATACAACACCCTTATAAGCTTCTGAATAAGTCATTAACAGCGATATCTCTGTCAGAGATGTCTCATGTTATAAAAAAAGTTCTTATGAATCTGCACTATTAGTACCTAGACTGAATTCTGGTCACTCACTTAATCAATTTTTACAGATGATTCTTATTTTATTATTTTATAAGAAAATTATATTGAAAAGTTAATTATGATAGTTTATGCTGTTTGAATTTCATGTACATTTACTTGTCACCCTTCAACATTCACTATATTTACATAGTAAATATATAAGCATAGAAATACTTTAAATAGCCCTAGGTTTTTTAGTATTAATATAAAAGAGAAAATTACCTTTATCTAAAAAAAAAATCCCTCCAACAACAACAACAACAAACCAAAACAAAAAAAATAAATCAAACCAAACAAATCTCCACCAACTATAACAAAAGCCAAATTGCCAAAGTTAGTTTTCAGCTACCTGAGAGAAAACTGTGAAAGCACTTCTGACTGCGATCCCCAGATTCTCAGTATCTTTACTTTTTTTATCCCTGGGTTAGAATACCTTTCAACTGAAATCTTCCCTGGAACATTTACACATCATTCAGATTCTTGCGGGAAGGCTGAATCATTCCGTTCCCTAAAGAGATCAGTTTTTGATAGTCCAACTCCCTATACAAAACTGATTCTTTGAAGTTTTCCACACACCAGTCCACTCAGGTTCCAGAACTTCAGTTCCAAAGGTATCACACTATCACTTTCAGAAGTAACAGCAAAGCATTGAACAAATTCTGTGAAAAAGAATTTGTTGGATACCCAGTCTTTCTCTGCTGTGTGTAACCTTGACAGAAAGAAAATGATCCCTCTTGTGCTCTCATGATCTTCTGATTGCCCTTTCATAATCAGGAGTGTCTTCGTGTTATTAGAATGAAAGACTAAGCTTTCATCTTAACACTGAAAGATTTCTCAGGTTAATTGCTAACATTCTCTCTACTCTTAAAAATGTCTAATGCCACTCTTACAGATGGAAGCGTAAGATCTACAAAGCCAAAAAAGAAAATATATTTATCATATGAAAATCCTATGCTTTTTTTGTACCTTGTAGGGATTAATTCATAGTAAAATCTTGTGAGGACGGAACTTGTTGCAGTACCCTTCCAACAATTTTTTTTTCTATTATAAAGAAAAATATCAATTTTCAGCAGTTTAGTAATAATATATTTAATATTTAGCTCTTCAAAGAATGGTCAGATCACAGCCTACATGTAATAATGAAATGAAGAGCTAGAATTGGATATTAAATGCACTGAACTCAAAATTCTATTTTTACTCCTTAGTAAGGCAGAGATCTCATTAAATGGGACAGAAAAGAGTAACAGAAAGGTTGCTGAGTTCAAGATCTCCAGTACAATGAAATTGACCTTGAAAAGTGAACTTTCAACATTTAACGAAGCCATGGAGACATACCACATATACTGCTCTAAATAAAGAATGTATTTTAAGCAAAGACAGTGTATCCACAGCATCTTTTTGAAACAAACAAACAAATCAAACTCTTTTTTCCCTGCTTACTGATCGTTTGCAGAATATTGAATGACATCCAGACACAGGTGATTTAAAAACAGCCAGGCAATGCTAAGGGTACTTCAGGGATGGAAGAAAAGATCTAAAGAAAAATAGAGCAGATTGCCATTAGTATATATGTGCAAAGTAAAGATTTCACGAGTGAATCAGGAATCCTGGAGTATGCAATATATAATCAGAGCACATGGAAGGCTGGAAAAAACTATGCCATTCTAAAAAATGATCTGTTAAATGCAGCATTAGTTTCTAAAAAGGCAAAATTTTTGCCTTAACAATGGGAAGTCAATATTTAAAGGAAACAATTAAGGAATAGATTCTGAAATAACCACAAAAATTGTAAAAAAAAACCAACCTAAAGACTGCAGTCCTCTATGCAGTCTTATTGCTATCTGATTACTTATATGTGGACAGACATAACTGTGTATTTAAAAACTAGTGTCACTATTACAAATTTTATATCTTAATATGAAGGATTTAATTTCTAACACACTTTTTCAATGTGTGTTTTCACCTCCAATTTGTAGATATCTCCTCATTTTAAATACCAGGTTAGAGAAGTTTAGAATACAATTTCCAGAACAATACTTGTCATTAAGTAAGCATATCAGGATTCAATATCAGGATGCTGTTGTCATGGCATAATTTCCCCTTAACAGTCTGCTTAAGACATACAGAAGTGTAAGCCCTGAGACCCAGAGGAACATTTCAAGAGTGAACATTGCACTAGAAGAAATATAGACAGGCCAGGGAGGAGAGGAAGTTACATTATTATTTAATTTTCCTGTAAATGAAGCTTTCCATCTGAATTCAATAATTTGATCTATTAGAATGATTTTTAAAAAGATAGGTATTGTTCAACAGAAAGTTCTTCACTCCATATATGTTCTATTTCCTTTGTCTGTTTCAAGATTTTAAGTGCAATAGTTTCAAGATAACATGTATACTTACAAAATAAGTAGAGATGCTCAAAAATCATTCAGCAAGCCAATGTTTCCTCATGGGAAGAAGCCAATGAAACCTTTTGTAGATTATGTTCATCTCAATGACATGGAATAATTAATAGATTATTTTGGGGAAGCCAGCTGTGAAAGGGTGTAGTACAGCACTAGAGTCTAGTACAGAATAAGTAGAATAAGTAGACATGTCAGTTAGTGATAATAATATTACCAGAAATGTTATAAAATTTGGTTTTGATAAGCACATTAGTGGCACGCTGTCCATATTTTTCCACTGTACCTTGAATAACATAAATGCTAAAACCCTACTTAGAAATCAAATTAGTGTTTAATTCTATATTCTCGCAGTCTAGAGGGGCATTTTGTCTCCACCAAAATCGTGGGTGCTGGAAACATTTTGATGGCCCTTACTGTGTACAGTCTTAAGCCAATATGAATTCAGTAGAAACTGTAATGTAAGTGTTAGCTTTCATCTGATATTGACATAATACAAGAGATAATTGAATAATTTTGATAAAGGTGGAATGCACAGACAAAATGAGCAGGATATGCTCACTAAAGCTTTTAAGAAATATATTCTTTCTCAATAATTTTAAATTAACTTTTCTGGAAAGAGCTGAAATATCAGGTAGTGTAGGTTGGTTGAAACCCGTGATACACTCCCTGTCAGGTTCTAGGAAGAATTGTGTTAGCAATGGCTATTGTATGTTCTGTTTTGCATTTTTGCCAGGAAATAATTACAAATAATCATTAATGTTGTATAAAAAAATAATATCAACATTTAGTTAGCAATTTAGTGCTATGCTATAAATACCTGCTATAGATAGGTACTGTGCAATAAAAAACTGCTTAAAAACCTGAAATAGATTGCTACCTCAGTTTTTATTTTTTGATTTTTTTTTTTTTAATCTTTTCTATTTCTGCTGTATGTTCAAACACACAGCAGCTTACATTAGACTTCAGGAGAGTGTTCCATCAATATGCTTTAGAGGTCTCCAAGGTACTCACTTTTCTGAGCAGCCACAGAATGGAAAGCAGTTATATTTACAGAAGTGGGTCACAAAGTTTCCACACTTCAAGAAAAAATCTATACTGCACAGTTTATTCTGACATAAGAATATTTTGATGTTAAGGACTGCAGCTGAAAATTTTAATTAGCTTTTGTTTACCTTCATGTTAGAATATCTATTAAGCAATTAGTGGATACATTTCCATAGTTGTAAAAAGATGCATCACAGAAGAAGCTAAGGATATACTTTTTTTTTTTTTTTTAAATTCTCTATCTAATGAGCATGAGACAACACAGAACATTAGTGTGTAGAAAGACACTATTTTGAAACATTTCATCACAAGTTTGATATCCTGCATTATCTTTTAGCAAAAATTACCCTAAAAAGCTAATTTAAATAATCACTCTTTTGCCTCATGCTTATGCTTAGAGTCAGCTAGAATTTAAAATAGCTGAATGTGGTATTGTAGGAAATCTGTTGTCTGTGTATTTCCATAGAAAACTAGTTATTCCTGACAACTACAAAGAAGACTAAGTCTAGAAAAATGGATCTAAGATGTAAAAGTAGAGAGGTCCTCTTGTGTCATCCTATATCAATTGTGAATTGTTGGGTTTATTGTCTCTTCTTTTTAAATCTAAATATGATCAAAGCATTTACAAAATTTTGAAAGATCTTTCTAAAATAATTTAAGGGTTTTTTCTTTTTTTCCTAAAAACATATTTCAGTGAGAGACAATAAAAATAGTTTTTAAGTCTTCAATAAAACGAGTAGAGCATACTAATGGCATTGACAATAGACACTGCTATATACCACTCTGATCACAAACAAAACAGCATTTACTTCAGATTAAATGGAATCATGCTTTATTTGGTCTTAATTTATCATTCTGCATTTCTGTGATTTTTAGTATTGCTATGATTTCTATTTAAAAAACCCACCACATTATTTGTCATATCAAAATAATTTTAACAAACATTTTTGTAGTATCTATAAATATTCAATCTACTTTTTTCCCTCATTAGATAGAAAAAGAGTAGAGAAAGCATTAAGGGAACCAGTCTTTCTGTGCTACTGTTTTCCTTTGCAAATAATAAATAACATTTGAAAATTACATCATCTGCATCTGTCTCATTGTAAACATGTATTACAAAAATTAGTATGGTCTCAGTGTTAAAATACTTAATTCTTATTAATGACATTTTGGGAAAAATGTAATTGCTTATCGTTGTTCTTGTTCTTGTTACTATTGTTCGTTTAAAAAGGAGAAACAAAAATACAGTAACACAGAAAAGGGGTCTGTCATAGCATTAGTTGCTCCTGTTATATGTAAAAATTTTATTCTGATCCCCATTAAAAAATTGTTGCTGACCTTACCATGCTTGTAGGATCCCCTCTCTATAGATGGTAGACCCTGGTTAGCACAAAGAGAAGTGAGGTGGAAACAGGAAACAGACTGTGAAGTTCAGAATTATCTGTATCTTCTGCACAGGAAGAGAGCTTGGCATGTTACTTCTATCAATGCTTCTCCTCTGAGAGGACAGGTGGAGAGGTGAAGTGGAACTTTCCATATTAAATGACACAAATCTGGCATGAGTAGAGCTCTACCTTAGAACCACCAGTCTGAGCTCTTTGTACTATGGGATGCTGCACTGCAGATATTCAATCATTCTGCCTAATATTTTATCATTAAGCTGAATGAAGATGAAATGGAAAATTATTTGTTAGATTTAATTTTTTTAAAAAATAGTAACAGCCCATAAAGAAACAAACAAACAAAAAAGCAAAATGTTTGACTGATGTCAAGAAGGAAGTTTAAACTAAGAGGATTTTCTACAAGTAGTCCAATTTTGTCTCTCACCTTACTCTTTTTTTTTTTAACATGATGTTTGCGGTCTGATATAAATCCATAATTTCCTTCTTAGACCACACTTCATTGGAATATTTAATTTTATTTCCTGAAACATTCCTCCATGTAAAGCTATCAAATCTACCAATTTTTTCTTTTAAAAATATCCTGTTATAGTCAATTATTCAATCAAGAATTTCAGTCCTAACAGTCACATGCTATTGTATGATCAGTATGTATTGCAGCTACAGGAAAAAAAATCAATTCTTTCAGGTACCTTGTTTTCTGTATAGTGTTAATTTGGAGGAATATATAAATGTTAATAATGCACCATGGGGTAAAAATCAAATAGTCAATTAATTCATATATGTTGAATAGAGAAATTAGGGTTTTGACTTTTATATACTTGCTTCCAAAAACAGTTTTGAGTCTTGTAAACACAGATTATCTTCAACTACATTCATGGTGTCAAAGAACCAAGGCGGAAAATGCAGTTCACCTAAAATTAGATGTTTGGAAGCCAATTTATGAGTACAGCCTAAAAATACAACCCATATCTAGATAGTAGAGAGAGTGAGAGAAAGAAAGAGAGGGGGAGACAAAGTATTTCAGAAGTCAAGTCATCCCACTGTGAGACTGATGTCTTTAATAGATGGAATGTATCACCTTCTCAGTGTCATTTACCAGTGAGGGCAGGAAGCCAGGATGACTGATTGGATGTATGTGACTAGCTTTTACATTGCTAATGATAGCTGAGATGAAGCTCAGCCCATCAGAATTAAACTGCAGAATATTGCATAACAGTAAAGAAGGTGTACTCTGTAGTCACTTACATCATAAGCAGAAAACAAAGTAGAATCAGTTAGAGAGGAAGAAAGGAAAATTGGATTAAGTTTTCCACGTAATACATTCACTGGGGATATGTGAAGAAGGAAATGTTAAAGAGCAATTAGTTAAACAGAGAGACAAGAAAGGTTAAGAATGCATATGGATTTCAATCAATTAATCACCCTTATGTGACTCATACGAGTTGGCACTGGAGATATTTCATGCTTCCCTTGACATTCACAGTGCCTCACTGAGGAGGGCTTTCAGCACAGCTGAAAAGAGCTGAATTGGTTTACTGACATATATTCATCCTTGCTTCATTATGGTTCTGCATCTCTTATATTCCCATCAGATTGTTGATTCAATCCAGCTGAAAGAATGGCTTTAGAAGAATATCCTTTGGTATCTAGCTATTAAATGTGGCTAGGAACATCACACTGATACATCTGCAGAGGGATCTGGACATGCTGGATTGATAGACAAAGGTCAGTTGTATGAGGTTCAACAAGGCCAAGTGCTTGTCACAACATTCCCATGAAGCACCACAGGCTTTGGGAAGAATGACTGGGAAGCTGCCTGATGGAAAAGGACCTGGGGGTGCTGGTCAACAGCAGCTGAAAGTGAGCCACTGTGTCCAGGTAGCCAAGAAGGTCAATGGCATCCTGGCTTGTATCAGAGATAGTGTGGCCAGCAGGAGCAGGGAAGTGATGATCCCACTGTACCTGGAGTGCTGTGTCCAGTTCTGGGTCCCCCACTTCGAGAAAGACACTGAGGTGCTTGAACAAGTCCATAGAAAGGCAATGGAGCTGGTCAAGGGTCTGGATAGTGATTCCTATGAGGAGCAGCTGAGAGAGCTGGGGCTGCTTAGCCTGAAAAAAGAAGGCTCAGGGAAGACATTATTGTTCTCTACAATTACCTGAAAGGAGATTATAATGAAGTGGGACCTGGTCTCTTCTTCCAAGTTACAAGCAATAAGATGAGAGGAGGTAGTGTCAAGTTGTACCAGGGGAGTTTTACATTGGACATCAGGAAAAGAATTCTTCATCTAAAGGAGTGTCAAACATTGGAACAGGCTGTCCAAGGAAGTGGTTGAGTCACCATTCTCAGAAGTATTTAAAAGATGTGGCAGATGGAGGCATGGTTTAGTGGTGGGCTTAGTTGTGTTAGGTTTGCAGTTGGTGTCAGTGGCCTTAAAGGCCTTTTACAACTTAAATAATTCTGTGATTCTAAATCCTTTACAAACTAGATGTGGTCTCAGAGGATAACTGAGCTAATACTACTCCATCAGTGAAACAACAACAGAGTACTGATGTTTTCAAGTGTTTTCTTCGATGCAGATGACTATAATTCAAATCCCTGAAGACATCAAAATAATATTTCTAACGTTTAGTTTTAGAGATAATGCACTAATTACGAGATACATGTCTCTGCATAGTTTCCATTATCTTCAAAGTTTTAGGGTATTTGACTATTTTAAGGTATCAGGACATCCATAGCTTATCTTTTTAAAATTTTGGTGAGTCTAATTGAACTATATTCATTGTGTTAACAACGGTTCTGGGTTTAGGTTAGTTTTGGTTTTTTCTGTTGTGAGGTTTCTGTAATAGCTATCATTGACTGGTTTTAAGATTTTTTTCTCTAAACTTTAAAAGAAAACTTGTTGGATAGACTTTGCAATGTCATTAGTGTTAGTCTGGTCCATTCTAATAGCCTCATTATTTTTATCAATCATTTATTTTTATTTGTCTGACAAAATTATGACACCACATTATAATACATGCAGCAGTATCTAGTTTAGCAATTTTCAGAGCAGCAATCTCTCAACATCCTGTCAGTGTCCAAGTAAGTTCTTTAGATATTCCACACAAGGAGGGTTTAGTGTCTTAATACCAAATTAACTTATTTAATTTTTTTTGACATTATAAAAGATTTTAACAGAGTCACAGAAAAACATAATAAATCATAACGTAATCACAATACTAACCTGATTCTCATCAACAGTCCAAAATATGCTCACCATCATGATACTAGTTGTCCCCAGTGGGAAGTAATACATGGGTTGAATACAGATGAAGCCCATTGCTCTCTTCAAAATTTTGTTGTTTTCTCAGTTTTTATGCCCTTCGTTGGGTTCTGATGTAGACATTTGCCCCATGCTGGTCTGGCTTGGTCAAAGTGACATTCACCCTTTCTCTTTCTTTTTTTTTTTTTTTTTTTTTTTTTTTCCTCAAGTACTTCAGAGAAGGTTGCTTACACAAGTAATTAATCCACTCATGATATAGCTGGTTGATTCACTCAGCTTATACAGCCACATATCTAAATCAAATCCTATCCCCTGGTCTCCTGGTCTTCTTTATGTTGTGATGTTTGACCTCCTTTACAACATTGCGGTCACCCCCTGCATTCTCCCTGTAACTTCATATGCACATCATTTTGCTCAGGTGCTCCAAGGTAGAAATCATGCGAGGAGCAGCAGAGGGAGCTCACGTTGTTTAGCCTGGAGAAAAAGAAGGCTCAAAGCAGACCTTTATTACTCTACAATTATCTGAAGGGGAGTGGTAGCAAGGTAGGGGTCAGCCTTTTGTCCCAGACAGATAGTGAAAGGACTAGAGAAAATGGCTTTAAGGTATGTCAGAAGAAGTTTAGATGAAATTTCTTCTCTGAAAGAGTTGGAGCATTGGAGTGGGCTCTCCGAGGAGGTGGTGTAGCTGCCATACCTGGAGGTGTCCAAGATACGACTGCATGTGGCACTTAATGCCATGGTCTATTTGACAAGGTGGGGAGTGGTCAAATGTTGGTCAATGATCTTTGAGGTCTTTTATAACCTAAATGATTCTGTAATTTTGAGCCTTCTTCCATTGTTTAGGATTTGGTTGGTACCAGAACTGTGCAGGAATAAACTAATTTTTGGTTCTCTGCACCATTTCCCAAAATTCATCACCTTATTTCAGCAGAACAAGAAGAACTAACTGGTACAGACTTTTTAAAAAATGTTTATAAAGTGTTATAAAGAGACTTAAATGAATATTAGCATAAAAAATGTGACACAAAGTTGTGATAAGGGATAATTAATTGTCTCAAAGATTAACCAAATGTTTTTAATCAAACTAGTATCTGAGATTCAGATTTGTGTGCCAATAACGTGCTGTTTATGTAAACTTTCTGGGCCGGATCTTGACAGGAATGATGACTATTTTCCCCATGGCTTTATTTCAGAGAGGAAAAATTCAGTTCAGTAACTGCTGAGTGCTCAACTGCTCAGTCATGCTGTCTAGAAAATTCCATTTCTGTCAGGACATGTGTCAGTAACTGTCACAGCAATAAGTAGCTAGAGGGATAAAGAATCTAATGCAAAAGAAAAAAATACACACAATTATCTTGTGAATTACTGTAATATATTTTTATTTACAATTTTTCTGCTTCAGCTTTTTACTGCTGTACTGAACTTTGGAAGTACTATGATAGTGTCAGAATTGATGGCAAAGAGGATACCTGTTTCAAGCCTGATGCATGAAGATAACATGCATGAAAGAATGTGATTGTTATAGATTTATATTACTAATGACAAATAGTGTAAATGACATTTTATTTCCCACAATATTACATTTTAAATAGAAAAGTTAAGTTGCTGCTAAAACTGGTATCACACAATTATAACATGACTTGGACTGGAAGGAACTTACAGAATATCTAGTTTCAACCCTCTCACTGTTACAAAAATACCAGAATACAAGAGTTCAGCAGTGATGATCCATTGCAACATTTAAATCAATATATTAAGTTATACAGAGTGGTTTCCCCAGAGAAGAGGAAAACCCTGGACTAATGCCCTGGGAAATCCTGCTCTGAGTATGTAAATTGTTGCTAGAAAGTTCCTCATTCTTTGTGTTACCAGAGGTTGATTTTTGGTGCAGAAATTTTAATATTCCTAATCTTTCTCCCCTATTGGACCCTTCCCTCAGATCCCACATTAACTCTTCCCCACACCAGAATGTATAAATATCCCTGTCTGACCCTGGCCTTCTGTCTTTTGCTCCTGGTACTGCTTTGTTCCAATTTACTCCAAATGTAGTGTATGCCTTCTTGTTTGCTATTTTGGCATTATTAAAATTCAGTTTCTGGACAATTGGATCAAGGCTGCCTCTCTCTCTATCAAGTCACCATCAGGGCAGAGTTCCAAGGAAACTCAAAGGGGTCTGATTGTCCAGGCTCAGACCCCCAGAAGTTTCATTAAGTTTCTATACAGAAGAGATAGCTGAAACATTAATAAATTTCATCAAAATAAATTGTTTTCTAGTTTATAAAATTATATTTGTACACAAGAATTCTCTCAGTCCTGTTTCTGTCAAAGTTCTGTGCTTACTTCTTGACAGACAACCTTTTTGTATTACTGAATATATTATTACCCTTTGCTTCAGACCCCATGCAATGATTATTAATTTTTGACAGCAGTCAGTCGCAGTGCATTCTCACAAGAGGGGCTTGATACATAGATGTTAATAAAGTTCCCTGGGCCAAAGGAATTTTCCGTTGCCCATATCACTACAAAACAAAAGCTTCTAGTGTTCAATAAAAGTGTTGAAAGTACATATGCAAAGTTGTAGATTACAAAGTGAAATAATTCATTTTTTGTTGCTGTGCTCCTAGAAATACATATTTTGTATACTCTACAATAGAGTAGATGTATATGTTGACTCTGCTGGCTCTCACTGACAAGTGAATAAAGTATTATTTCTCAATCTGAAACTGACACAGAATTCCCTATTGTTTCAAGGGAAGTAATACAATGAATACAGAAATAATGAACAAAAGGAGTTCTGCTCTTTCTGTACTCTTTTATTCCTAGACAACAATAAAGTTGTGGTGTGCTTTATTTTGGGGGGTTATTTGTTTTCACTGATAATTTCATTATAAGTTGACAACGTGCTGATAACATTTTTAAAAAGTCCTATAACACTTTTTATCCACTTTTTTTACAGTCTGAGATACTCTGTGTTGTGACACTCACAGGCTTCATCTCATCTTCTATATCTGTTTGAAATATTGCTGGAGAGAGGAGCCAAGGGGAAGACACTAGTCTGAACTCTTATTTTGACCAAATAAGACCTCAAACACTTTGGAGGTGAAGCCTACTCAAGAGTATTTCTGAAATACCATGAGACTTTCAGAACACCTGCACAGCTGTGACTCATTAGATGATTTTGGCAGAGCAAGCAGAGAAAAGATAATGATTGTATGAGAGGCTTATCTGAAAGCTCTAAACTACATCTGCCCTTGCTAATAGTTTAGGTGCATTTGGAAAAGAAGCAAAGCACAAATGACCTATTAACAAGTTTACTTTTACTTATTTCAAGAAGGATCCAGCAGGTGGTTCTGCCCAGATAATGACCACTGATCAGCTTAAATAAGGAGAAATCGACTTGTTTGTGAAAGGTTGGTGATGTCTGTTACCCATCTAAACTGGACCTGAGATGTAAGGATGTGCATACTTTGAGATCTCAGTGTTAATGTCTTTTTCTTCTGAACTGATAGTGCTTGTCACAACTACAGCAGATGTCCTGATTTATATGTGCTCTGTGCAGTACCTCTGTGTTGCTGGATAGACACCATAAACCAAAACTTGATATTCTCATGTTCTACACATCCCACTTTAATAACTCAATTTTAGACTTCATAGTGTTAATTATTGTGATTCTGCTCTTAAAACTTCTGAACCGTCAGATTTCCCTATTGCAAATTCGTAATCTGTTAACAATGAGAAGATACACACCATTACTTTACAGGAATATGCTAAAATGCCATCTTTAAATCCATCTGAATTAAATGTTCCTAGAAATGACATCCTATTGCATCATTTCAGGCTAAAAGTCATGTCTACATAGTATTTTTGTCATTATTTTTATTAATCTTACTTCTCATGAGAGAAACTCAGGAAGTACAGGATCACAGTATCAGAAATAAAGATTCTGGCTCCAAAGTTTTTGGTAGGGCCAAGATCTCACAGAAGACTTTGAGCAAGAGAACGCTCAGCAGATTTCTTGCTTACTCTGGAAATAACAAAGTATGTTTATCTATTCACGTAGATAATAGAAGCCATTCAAAGATCATCTCAAATATCACAATTTCAAGCAAGTTTTCTACCTTATCAAATATCCTAGCTTTTCCTCATAAAACCTTATAGTTCTGTTTTGGACCCACTTTGACATATACAAAGCTTTCAGCACTGCTCTAAAACTGCTGTGCAGTGAATGTGTCAGAGAAGGAGTCCATCATACATTCTCAGGCTGAGCTGAACTGCATACCTGCATTGCCTTTCTAATTTGCTAGGTCAGCTACGTGGATTATTCAACTTATTTCTGTCACATGCTTCCACAGGACAGCAAAAACTATTTAAACTATTTCAGCTCATGTAACTCTTTTTTTACTAAAGCTCAGAAGGTTTCATTCAAAAGAAAAATAAGTTAGCAATTCTGAAGCAATAGTAATTTCTACTCAGTGAAAAAGGTAAATTATTAACAGTTGGAGGAATGACAGCCTCTGTAGCTCCAGGAGGAAGATTATGTTTTTTATCATGAGGTTGAATAAAAAGAAGTTGTTGCCTCTGTTTAGTATCATGGAACTAAATAATACAAAAATAAGTGATTTATCAAAAACCAAGTCTCTAGCATAGTCAAATGTTAATTATATTCAATAATATATATTCAAGAGGCTGTACAAATTCTTTAGTCTCACTACCAGAGATGACTAAGAATTTTCAAAGACTTAAGCTTTTTGGTCAAAAAAGAAGATTTAGTCAAAAATTTAGTTTTTCAAGGGAATGCTGATAAAAATTTCACCAGGAGAATCATCTCATGTACAGGAGTGGATATCTTGTGATACAGCCTTATAGAAGAAAAGTGAATAGTGCAATGGATCAAGCATTCATTTGAGTCATAGCAAAGCAGAGATCTGGAGATTTCCCACAGTTAATTAATTGTCCACAAAGCACGGAGATATCTTATTAAATTTTAATGTGTTGTGCAATATTTTGATAAGTTTTGTAGGTGAAAAAAAGTCAGTTTTAACAATTCAGTGGAATGGTACAGAGGTAGCCTGAGATGATCTGTGTGTTCTTTATAGCTGCTTGCAGTAGCTCGAGCACCTGCTGTTCTATCTGTGAGATCAGCAGGGGATCAAGCTGTACAGAGCATCTGTTTCTTACCTGTACCTTTTTTCCTCCATCTGCCTCTTAATTCAATAGAGGAATGACCTGGTGAAACTCGGTTAGAGAAGCTCACAGTGATTCCCAAGGAACGCAGAAACATGTGATTTACTGTTTCCATCTTTTTCACCCCATTTCTGCATTTCTAGCAGGTTTACTCTTCATAGAGCCATAGGGGGTGATATAGCCTTTGGTTATTTTTCAATGTTGTCACAAACCAGAATCAGAAGTAGCTCGAAGAGTTAGAAAAGCTGCACTGAGTTTTTCCCAGAGCTGCTTAGACAGTATTTTTTGATGTTCATTGTAGGTAAAGTTAGTCTGTTTATGTGTAAGGTTTGCTCTTGTCATAAGAATATATGAAACTAAATCAACGTTAGAAAATTGAAGGGCTGTGTCTTGTGAAGAGTTGGACAGTAGCAACATGCCTGGTCAGGCAAAATAATGAGATTTTTTAAAATCAGGTATATAATTAGAGCACAGTTAAAGTAAACACTTCTGATGTGGGTCTGAAGTAGTCAGGCATTTGGACTGGATTAGTGTATGTCCCTTCCAACTATTCTCTGTTCTATTCTATTCTATTCATGTGCCCTGATGGTATCAAAGACTACTTACTGCCTCAGAAGGACAACAAAAAAGAAATAATGTATTCATGGCAATCAAAAATTTTATAACTTTTTAAAGTTCAAGACTTAAACATTGAATGTGGGATTTTTTTTTGTTATAGTTATTTTTAAATGTGAGTGAAACTGGGAAAAAATGCTGTAGTTCTAAAGTGCTGGGCTTATGTAATTTCAAGATTGATTAACAATTTTTTTTCTTACATTACATACGTAATGGACACCTGTTCATCTTTCCCCATCTTTTATGTTTTAATGGTCTTACAAAAAAAAGATTTCTTTAAAATGAAAACAAGTTTTTTTTTCCTGTTATGCATACTTGGACCCCCCAATAACTGTCCTACTAGGGTTCCAGAATTTCTTCTGGTTTAAGAAAAAAATTGTGTCATTTCCTACATCTATTGAGCATATAGCTGTGTTACTTATGTTAAGATTAACAGTAATAAAAGTATACTATCAGCTGCGTAGGTAACAGCAGTTCTTCTGAGTATGTAGTATAGCAAAATACAGACTAAAAGAAAGGTACTGAATTTCAGGAGGCTGTATAAACAGTTGCTTGATTCACCTCATCTTATTCTCTACAGACTTGGCAGTTTAGCACATTCTGCTTTACATGCATTTCTTAAGCTTTTCAAATCTTTTTTCATTCTATTAAAAGATGTTTCTGGTGGGAAAATAATAATAATAAAAAAAACTACAACAAACAGCAAAAAAAATTCCAAGCAAACTGATAATCTCATCCATGAAATTTGTCTCAAAGTTTGTAAAGCTTTAAACAAAGTGATTCAGATAATGAAGACAGATATATAAATACTCACATATACATATTGAAATGTGCTGATTTTATCTTGGTAGTCAAGTTTAATGAGTTTTAACCATGTAGAGGTTTCACAGAATCATAGGAAGGGAAACCTCTCATAAAATATTAATTGTGTCCATTCAGAGAATAAAAAAGATTGTGCTGGCAGAGATCCTAAAGATCATCTAGTTTCCCTGCCACTAGATCAGGTTGGTCAGGGCCCCATGCAGCCTGTCTTCAAACACTTCTAAGGATGTGGCATGCACAACATCTCTGAGCAACTTGTTCCAGGGCCCCACCACCCTCACAGCAAAGAACATCTTTCTAGATCTAATCTAAATCTCTCCTCTACTAGTTTAAAACCATTACCGCTTGTCTATCAATATCTGTCCATGTAAAAATCTCGTCCTCTTTTTTACAAGCACTCTTTCTTATAAGCACTGGATGGCCACTCTTAGGTCTCCCTGGAGCCCTCTCTTCTGGCTGAAACATCCCAGCTGCCTCAGTCTGTCTTCATAGGAGAGGTGCTCCAGACCTCTGATCATCTTAAATTTTTGGATTGGAAGCAATGGCTCCAGGTGTGACCCAAAAATTTTCAATTACAGCGAAGAAAGTATCTGATTGGTATGGTAACTTTTTTTATTCCCTGAATGCACAGGATTAATATTATATTAGTGGTGCCCTTCTCAACAAATTACAATGGGGATAATATTTGGCCACAATCCTGAATCCAAATATAAGGTATATATAGGTACATACAGTTTGCTTTCTGTGTTGTGTATTCTAAGTGACTAGTAAGTTACCTATAAGGGGAACATGATCCACCCCTAATCAAAAATGACATGCCAACAGATGAGACACTGTGAAAATCCAGAAAAAGAAAAGACCTTTTAAAGGTTTAAAGACTTCCCAACCAACTTTAAGTCTAGATAATTCCCACTTTTCCAGTATCTTGCACAACAGCAAAATTTTTCTTCATGTTTGACTACAAGACATAAGAATTGACTGTTGTGTGTAAAACTGGCAACTTAATAAGAATAGCAAAACACAGCATTATGTTTATTTTATCCTAAAATGATTTGTAAAAATTTTAGTCTCATTGGGATAAATAAAAATTGTTAAATAACTAAATGAAGCATCTTTAAAGAAGTAACAATATATGAAAAAAAATGGTAGAAGCTTATATTGAGATTCTGGAGAGATATATGGTAGATCCATCTCTCAGTGATATTTTCACTGAGGAAAAAGAAGTAAAGGAGAATTTTTAATCTACATTAAAGAAAAACTGTGGGCATTAAGGAGGTCAGGATTAC
>VWYP01033913.1:0-17117 GCA_013400435.1 Pycnonotus jocosus
TATTATTATTATTATTTATCTTGTATTGTAAGTTATTCTACTAAATAAATTCCTGCTGAATTGAGATGTCTTGACTTGAGCCAGCTAGAGCTCAGCTGATGTATGCCAGAGAAAAAAACTTACATGTTTCTGTGTTCAGCATAAACATGGTTTAGGATTTTAAAATGAGAAAAAAGATTTAAGAGCAAGCTTTAGGAAGCTGCTGAGAGGTAAGATCACTATTTCATTTGTATTCTTCTTTTAATGGGGGAAATTATAAGATACTATTAAAAAAATCAGTTAGTGATAGATGAATGAAATGGTGCCACCTTAGAGCATTTCTCAATTTTTTGTCTTGTTTTCTTCACAAGTCTCTTCCTATCTATATCTATATAACAAAACTATTAATGATTTGAAGTGTTTGGGCTTTTTTCCTACTGTTGCCAGAAAAGTATCCTGCTGAGAAAAAAGCTTTGATGCTTGTGCTGTATCCATCTGGGAGTGCAGACCTGAAGCTGGTAAAATGAGGTGGCTGGGAAAACAACTGGAAATGTAACCACAGTGAAGGAAAGGCTCTGGGCACACTGGAATCTCATTGCTGCTGGAGCCTTTATTTCTTAGCAGAGATCCCAGGGGAATGGAGAAGGGTGGAGAGAGCCTGAAGGACAGTGTTCTGATGGTCAGGAGTCCTAGGATCCTCCTGCTCCTCCTGTTTGTATTGCCTTCAGCTGAAATCCATCTCACTGTGATCCCTGGGCACTCTGGTACTGTTTGCCTTCCCCAGCTGTCATCTCCTGGGAAAGGGGCAGTTCTATTAATAGAAAACATTTTACATGCTTGGCTTTCCACATTAGGAAGAGAGATGTATGTGTGGAATCTTTTCTTGATCAGATCCTAATGTCTCATTAATTTGGTTTCATTCCAAAGCACAGTGCTTTCTGCTGATCATCAGGAAATGAGCTGAAATACGAGTCCTAATGAAAGCAACAGTCATTATTTTAAGTGTGTTTTTCTGTTTAATTTATAAACAACAGTGAAAGTCAGATAATGAAGTGATCAATCATTTTCAAATAAAAATATTATCTTGTAAAAATGTCTAATCAGTGAAATCAGAGCACTAGGGACTGCTTTTGCCAATAAAACCAGAAGCCCTGGTTCTGTGACAGCTTTAATGATGGTAAAAATGCTCCACGACCACCCAAACTCATTTACATCTCTTTTAGTTACTCTTTTGATAATAAATTTGTAATTAGAATCCTTGATTACCAAGGCAAGAAATAGCCATAAACAATTCCTTGATTGAGTAACAATAATTTTATATAGATTTCTAAATGTTTTACTAACTTTTGTTCTTGTTTCCTGGTTTTGTAGATGAGTGGAATACACCTCACTCAAAAGAGAAACAATGTGTTTTATGAAGGTAAAATAATAACTTGATAGAATTCAATAAACTTAATGAATTTTATGACATTTTAACAGTGGTTTGAAAAGACTTAATAAGCTTGATGGCAAGGTTCATCTTATTAGTTACTGTATGGAAGAAACATAGGAAAGCTGAGTTAGAATCAAGTTAGAATGGTTCATGGAATTAGTATATATTTTAGTATTAATTCAGGATAATATCAGTCACTTACTCAGGAACTCTCCACATTGAGCAAAGGTATTTTAGTCTCAGGTAAGGAATCTTAACCTTGAGAGATATCCCTGCTCAAAGGGTGAGTCACCTGATGTGCAGTCCAGCTGTGATTCAGGGGGAGCTCAAACTGGGCCCATCCTGATGATAACATTTACAGAGTTGAGGCAAGATAGTTGTCCTCATGTTAGTTCTGGTGTTTTGTTCTGTACTTTGGTTATCTTGCTCTTTTGAGGTTCAATACCACCTTTCAAATCATGTTTCAAGACACTTTCATTCCCCTGCATGTGATCCGGGGTCTTTACAGCTTGTCAGGTCACGCCAAGGCCATGAGTCCTGAACCAAAGTACCTGGGCAGAAATTCATGATCAACAGCAGGTGTGCACTAATCATTGCCAAGGATAAAGGATGGAAATAAAATAACATGGTGCACAATATGGAATTTACCAGAAGGTGAGTTTTAGCATAGCTTTTCCAGAAAGATAGATAATAGAGATGCTGCAGTCTTGAGTGCAAAGGACTGCTTTTATGTTGTTCTCAGTCCAGCTCAGACAGGCCTTAATATTCTGTCTGCAAACTGTGCTTGAATCACCTTGTGTGATAAAACTTGGGCTGTGCAACTGAATATTTGCTTTCAGTTGTCTCTGCACCTTGTTCACAAGGCCAATTATTATATTGACTCACAAAGCACCCATCAGCTCTGAGATGATACACATGAGCAAGATACAAGATGGGAAAGGGGGTTCTTCAGCAGAAGCTGATTTCTATCAGCAGAAGCTGATAAAAGCCCACAGGAGAAGAGAGAGTACAGTTCTGAAAAGTGAGATGGAGTTTAGTAGTAATTGAAACCATCTGTGGTTTCTTCACAGTTCTTAATGATAACCTAGCATAATAATATGTAACCTGATGGGTTTTATCAACCTTGAAAGAAGACTGATAATGATTTAAAGTAAAAAATCTTACTACTAACTTCAGAGATACATTCCTGAAATAAGACAGGTAATGGTTTGATCAAATTGCAGTAAATTTTATTGTAGAAATGGTGTTCTTGTTATATTGAAGTCAATTGCTTGGTAATTGTTACATCTCATGGTATTAATGCATGACATTTGAAGAGATTCAGCTTTAATACAGAATTCATAAGTTCCATAGTTTAATAGTTATATTGCCAGAAAAAATTATGATATTAATAAAGACTTAAAATTGACTTCGTAAGAAACATATACTGCCTGAACTTTGTCCAAATCTGCCTGAATTCCAAGGAAGATCCAAGTTATTTTAGTATAATCTGAGTGTGGAAGTTTTTTATGCCTAGAATTTCAGAAAAACTTAAGCCATACTTAATTTCGTAGGCCTCATATCTTTGAACAGATTTACCTTTTAAAAATTAGCATTTATCCTTCTATTACTTTTATATTGTTTCCCTCACCACTTTTTTTTTTTGTCTGGGGAAGATATTGAGATTCTCAATTCAATAAATGTTAGATTTTCAACATTTTGACATATCAGTAGAGAGGTTTTGGAAAAAAGTCAGATTCCTGTAGTTTTCATCAGATTTCGTCTACAGTAAACTTTTTATAACTCTGTTACTAATATACTTCATACTCAGATTTTTACTTATGAAGAAAACTGTGTACCAGTTTTCCATGTGCAATTAGATCTAGTGCAGTTACATTTAGTGCAGTTAAACTAGAGCTAATTTGCACTTGTGTATAAAAAACAGGGCTAGACAATATCTGCTATTCTCAATAAAGGAATCAACTTTGCAGAAAATATGTAAATAGACTATTCTTTTTCAAAAACTCTTTAGAGGTATTTTTGATTTTTTGTGTTGTATTCCCTGTTGATTCTTGGTATAGATTGTAAACTACAGCTTTCTGCTACTTTAAACTCAGCCTGAACTGATCTTAGAAGAAAGATCCTGGCAGAATTGCTGTGTTTAGACCAAAAAGTTCTGGTTTAAATTTGTCATGGATTTATATGGGATAGAGAGTATGGCTAAAGCAGGTAACAGCTGTCTAATCAGGAAAAAAAAAAATAGCAACAAAAAATCCTGTGCCAGCTAGGCAGGATTTAACTCTTTGGTTGGCAGATATCACAGCTCCTGATGTCCATAACACAAGCAGGCTTGATCAGTGAGAATGTTCTGATATTTTAACATACAACATTCTCTTGCTGATATTATTTAACCTAAAACAAGACAAAGAAGCCCTAAAAAACCCAACAAACAAGCAAACAACAACAACAAAAACAAACACAACCACAATCCAAAGCACTGAAAATAAGTTCATTCAGCAGTGATAACAAAATTTATTCAAGGAAAATGAACAGATTTATTTATGCAGTTTCACAGATATTTGCTGCTCTTGCACATCACAGTGCAAATGTAGCACTGTCCTCACTGAGCTGTCCTGCTGCAGAGGTGTGTGGCAGGTAACATACAGACCTGTAAATACTTTGTGCTCCACAAGAAAAACAGAGTTTGCATGGGAAAAGACCCTCTGCCTGCTAGCCATGAGAGCTGAGATTTCCAGAAGAAAGGAAAATAAGTGTTTCTGCTTTCTAGGATCGTGTCTTACATGTAAATTCAAGATATTTAACTGTATTGGCTTGCTCATGAGTACTATATGCTTACTGGAATTAACATACAGCTAATGCTGATAGGAAGCAGTTGTCAGGCTCAATAAAAGCAATTAGCTACCTATAAGGCAACACCATTTTGTAAAATAATTTGAGCTAGAATTTTAGTTTCACAAACACTGAAAAATTTATAGCCAGTACAATATCATTCATGTATTATGCATGAAATATAGTGTATTTCTCTTTGTTTTTGGAGTCAATTTCTGTGGTATAGCACTCAAGAAAACCACAGAGAATGCAAACAAATCAGAATATGCCAAATGTCTTTCATCATCATAGGATGTAATTCTAGATGGAATGGTTTTTGTAGCTAATTATTGCACTTCTTAAAGTAAAAAAATTGATATCTTTATTAGTATAACAATATAGTTTCACTTTCTACTGAAAAGCAAAAGGGCCAGCAGAGAATAAAAAAAATTTTGAAACCATAAACATCCATTGCCCAGAATCAATTTGCAAGGGAAAACAGAGAGAATGGTCTAATGAAGGAATGATAAATTGCAAACTTATTCTTACAACCAACTGGATTGACTACAAGTGAATCTTTGAAACTTTATTTTACTAAATTGCCACTAAAAAAAGGTGGTGTGGATGACAAACATGTAATTTTATTTCCTCAAAGTAAATTCAACTCAGAAGGTTTTAATGTAATTCCTATCTTCCATCAAGTTTGATGCTGTTGTTCTTCAGCTAATATTTCTGAAGGAACGGGAGAGAAGCAGCCAGGATGTACCAAGTAGGAGTTTGTGTAGAGTAACCCTTTTTTCCAGATGTGTGGAGGTTGCTGGTGCTGTGCAGTGATGTGTCTGACTAGCCAGCTGCCTTTGGACATTTATAATCGCTGTCCAGTGATGTCTCAAATAGCAATGTGAACTGCCAGCTGCTAAAGAAAACTGTAACACCCATCACTCTGATATTAAGAGGAACGGGGAAAGTGCTTCAGCTTCACAATTAAAGTTTCCCTTGCATGCATGTGCTCCTTTTAAATCTGACGTACTGGCTCTGAGCTTTATGAGCTCCACTGCACACAGCAGCTGCTGACATAAGCTGCAGACACAGCGCTGCTCTGAGTGGCTGTGCCAGGGTATATCAAGAAACAGGAGAGGAAATTGAAATGGCAAGACTTTGGAGGCGGTTGATGAGGCTGGCTGATAACTCCCACTCTGGAGGGAACCATACGGTCTGCTCCTGCAGTAGGGGAAAAAACAGGCAAGCCACTTGGAGAGATTAACAGCAAACATATTTTCTTGCCGTTTATTAATATGCATTCTGAATGTCTGTGTTGGTGACTGTTAGGCCATTTCAAGGAAATGCAAAAAACCACCTTCTGTTGTAACCTAGGAAACATATCAGAAGTTTAGGGCACGCAGTCTCTGAGAGCAATCCTCCTCTCCTTTCAGCCAGCTATCTGCATGCGTTGCAGCAAGGCTGCCTCGGAGGGATGAGCTCTGTAGGAGAGAGGCCTGAGCTCTCTAGGTGAGAGGCCCGTTCTGCAAAACCCTTGTTCATTCTCCAAACGAACTTTGCAGGATGTGGATCTGAGGATTCATAATGCATCCGAGTTCTGCTGGGAAATAGCTGCAACTTTCAGGGAGAAGGAGGAGAACTTTCCTTCAGCCCTCTGGTCTGACTTCTCAAGTGACAGGCAAGACCAGCTTCACAGGGCACCTGCCACGGAGAGCTCAGTTCCACCCTCTGAGCTCCTGTTTAGGTGGCTTTTCTGTCAGAAACTAGGATGAACACTTAATTTCTTCCCCTGAAAGATCTGAATCCAAGATACACTGTTTCTCAAAAACTTATGCTCAGAGGTTCTGTGACAAAGACTTTTGAAATATGTAGAGGGAAAAATAATGTAAGGAAGCAGGCTGATGCACGGTGTGGATGGGAATGAAACTCCCGTGGGTCTCAGCCCGGGTGATCGAATCCCTTTGAGCTTCCTCAGGACTCAGCCTCAATGGCAACTTGGTAGAGAGGCAGCTTTGATCCTGTTGTCCAAAAAGAAATTTTAATAATACAAAACCAACAAACAATAAGTACACTGTATTGGAGTGAACTGGACCAAGGCAGTAACAAGGGGCCAAAGGCACTAGGCCAGGGTCAGAAAAAGGCACGAGGCCAGCATTTACAGAGGCCAGCATTTACAGAGGCCAGCATTTACAGAGGCCAGTATTTATTTACATATCTCAGAGTGGGAAGGGAGTTAAGGTGGGGCCTGAGGGAAGGGTCCAATGGGGGAGAACAATTAAGAACATTTAAATTCCTGCACCAGAAATTAACCTATGGAAACACTAGGAACCTTCTAGCAACATTTGCACGCTTGAACGTGCAAATAAGCTTCTTGCTTATGGCATTATGAATGGGGTTTCTCAAGGCATTTTTCCAGGGTTCTCTCCTTCCCTGGGGAAACTGCCTCTCCATGGGAGGATTTGGGGAAGGGGCTCCTGGTGGAGCAGGCTGGCTGTGTGAGCCCCCAGTGCCAGTGCTGCAAGGGAGCAGGGTGTGCTGTGCCCATGTGTCTTGCGGTAGGCCAGCTTCTCCTTTCTGCACTTCTCTTTGAATTAAACCCTTCAATTAGCGATGTTTTCCTTGCTTGCTGCTAATGTGAAGGCCCACCCTACCATCTGTGAGAGAAGAGACCAAAAACCGGATAAGTGAGTTGCTTCTTTTTTGACAAGATCCTTCACTTATCATGGCTTTATGCAGTATATTTCAGTTGAATTCCAATATATTTTTTTAAAAAAATTTGACAATCTATTCAGACTTTTTTCTTCTGCTGGAGGATGAAAATAACAAAATGAAATCATAAACAGGAAACCTCTTAGTTTGATTTATGAAAAAAAAACCATTTTGGGAAATTTATTTTTATTATTCATTTGGAATGGGTAGGATTATTTTACAGCTTTGCATATAAAACACTGGATAATGGATAAATATATGGATAAATCTAATATGAAGGTGTCATAAGTAAGGAGCTGGAACTGACCAGGTGTTTAACCATCTATTTTAAGCAAAATTTTTCTGAAATAAGGAAAAGCATAAATTTTCACATGTAAAATTGAAATAGAATTTATAGGTAAGTGTAGCTGAACTTTCAGTCTAAAAAGCTATCTTACCATTACCTAAATCTTAATGTAGAAAGACAAACCTAGGAGAAAACCAGACCTTCTCTGAGGGTTTTGCTCAGAAGGTCATGTGTTCTCTCATGTGGCCAACTGAAAAATAGTCCTACCTACCATAATAATCTTAAAATACATTATAGGCAGAAGATTAGATGATCTGTCATCAGTACAGTGATCTGGCAAAAAACCATACAAGAATCCAGTCTTGTCATCAATGAGGCTGCAATGTGTACTAACAAAACCAGAATTTTAAACTTAATATAAAAGTAAGTCATATAGCTAATCAAGCATGTTTTTCCCATATAATAAGAAGAGTAAGGGGAAAGGTAGATTTGTAGTATCAGGCTGAATAGAAGTAAACTATGACAGAGGAAGCAGAGTCTGGCAGTTTTAGTCAAGAAGTGAAATGGAAAGATAGCTCCAATTAGTGCAACACGCCTGGTTTCATGTGCCCTGTCACAAATCATTTTGGTATATCCTGTCACTTGAAAACAAGTCCTACTGTTACTTATACAGATCACAGCTATTATTTCCACTGCTTTAAGCTCTGCTGAAAGTGGGTTGGAAATATAAACCCTATTTTCAGCTTTTAAAGTCAGAGAAATAGATTCAAGTAGAATGAAGTAATAAATTTAAGTGATATAGATAGGCCAGTATATCTGGAATAGCACTTCTTTCAATGTTGTCTATTACATCTTATTAAAGGTGAGAACTACTTCCATATGTATCTGCTTCCTAACTTTCCAGATAGGACTGATGTTGTTTAAAACTATAGATGGATTTTCTAAGCTAGAAATGCTTCTGATATGTAATTCTGCAATGAATTAAATTTTTTTCTCTTCTCCCTTCTCCTGGACATCTTTGGATTAATATTTTAAGGAAAGAAATAATGTGAGCTTTTCTCTCTAATATCTTTGCTTTACACGCTTTACAAAGGGAGAGTAAAATACTGAATATGGATGTTCTTTGATGATCTTAGGTTATTTATAAAGGTGGTAACAGCATGGTTGATTTTGGGCAAGCATGTTATATTTTTTAGCTCCACCACTTGAACTGTAGTGCTTTGTGAATGCCTGGGAAATTCACAAAAATTTCCAAGTAAAAGCATTTGTGGAATATAAGAAGAAATTTTTGAGCTTTCTCCATTATCTATTTTGTATAAAGTGTTAATTTTTATTATTATAAAGATGTTAAGCCTACAAAAGCCTTCTTTTATGCTATCACTATGCTGGCATGTAATCATTACATGTTCTTATTTCAGTCTTGTAAAAGTTACCTAGAGCTGCTACTACCTATTAATTATGTACTTTTTCACTTGGATCTTCATCCCTCCTTTGTTTGCTGTAGTGTCTCAAAATTTTATAGCAATTAACCTCAAAATGAAAAACATATAGCAAATATTCACCAAAAAAAAAGTTTCTAACCATTACGTCATAATAGGGTGGGCAAAGAAATGAGGAAAACTGATAAAGATGGACATTCTCTAAAGACGTTTTAATTTTAATTTCAAACTGGGCAATATGGATTTATAATTTCAACAATCATTTAAAATCTTTCAAACAAATATTTTTCAAATCGATACAGATAATTTTATTTCATCAGAGATATTGAACATTTGTTTTGGATTTCATTCAAAGAAGCTTTTTTACATTTAATTTGCTATCACTGTCATTGAAAAACTGATATGAACAGGTTAAAGGGCCAGACTTTCCTAACACTTAATTTTACAAGGTTTGTAGAAACCTACCCTAAGGTGCCTGGCTGCTCTAGTCTAGTAGTTCTGCTTGAGTTGAAGCAGGTGAAATATGAGGAATCCTGGTTTTGCATCTAGTATGATAATTTTTCAAGTTGTGAGTCTTGTCCTTTAGTACTAGGAGCAAAAAAAGAACACACTTTTTTTTTCAGCTTATCTTAGAATTTTCATTTTTCTGGGCTTCATATCCCCCAAACAAGTCCTGCTTCCTCGTGGAATACTGGCCTTGTCTCTGAATTAATAGATAGCACTGAAAACAAAGTGATGAAGCTCTTCCATTTGATCTCAGATTGCTTGTAGTGTCCACTTAGCACTCCTCTCTTCATCTGCAGGTTGTATTCTGAGCTGCTCTGCCATATTCTTCATTTGCAAACTACCTTGCAACTTCCCATGGTTCTTCTGCATTGCCTGACAACTGTTTGGCTGGGGTACTTTGCTCCTTGCACTGCAAAGGCAAACCTTTCAGCCTTATAATTAACTTTCTTCTTTTATTTCCTCCCTCTTTTTCAGTAAATGAAACTGCTGCTCTAAAAGATATTGGTAGAAATTTAATATAGATTTGGGTTCTGATACTGCTAGGCAGAGCTGTCATTTATTCAAACTGGTAAGGGAGAACTGCCTGCTTGTTTAATTTGGGCTGTTCTCTTCCTTTCATTATAAAGAGTGAGGGTTCAGCAGAGGAGGAGACTGCTGTGGATAACACTGTAGAGGGTGCTTTGTCACAGCAGCTTTCTCTGGAAAGGTACCTGACAAATACACAAGCACGCAGAGTGCCAGAGCTCTGCTGAGGGGTGAATCAACTCTCCTGTCTGTTTTTTGTTGGTCTCACATGACATTTGCTAGCTTTGACTTACTCTTAATTGATAGGTTAATAGTTTATGTCCCTCTGGCACCTCTTGGCACCTTTGTACATACCCAGTGTGTCTCTCCAGGCTGTTTCATTCTCACTTCCTAATGTCTCCTCTAGTTTTGCTCATTCCTCATAGCCTGAAAATGGGTTTGCTGCTCATCTTCAGGAGAGCTTTCAAAAGTGTAAAACTGAACTTTTGCACAGGTTCTTAATCTCTGGGAGAAGCACTGCATTGAGCAGGGAGGGGGGTTGAGTAAATGTTTAAAATGTGCAAACTCTGGGAGTTTGCCAAAGCAGGTGTGTGCAGGGAGCCAGGCTGTGGGCTGAATGTACAGGAATGAGATAAGAGAGATCAGGCCAACTTGAATTGCCTGGTTCAGCTGCTGCTGCTGCTGGAGGGCACAATGCCTGAACATCTCCTCTGAACAGGAATATTTTTTCATTACCGTGGGACTGAGATGCTATTACCCCATAATCTCTGAGTACTCAGGTACCTTGTGGCATGCATAGCTTTGACAAAGCTCTTTGTAATTGAGGGATTGGCTGCTATGGGCTGCTTTAGACGCCTTCTGACGTGAGGGAATACAACATTGTTTAGCTAAAGCCGCACAAAAACTTTCAAAATCCTTTTATATTGAACTTTTAAATTTTATATTTCAGGTTTTAAATCTCTTTAATGAAGAAAGGATAAAGTTTAAAAATACTTCAGTTGTAAAATGCCTTTAAATTTGCTGCATAAATCGTAAGTATTTAGCTCTCATACATGAGTGTAGCTTTGAGGTTAGCACGCACTGTGGAAATGTATACATTCTTTGAAATGTGCCCCTCATTGCCTCAGTGTCTCACTGCGTTTCACCTCTCACTATAGTTAGTGTATAACCTAGGTGTAATCAGAATTGTTGGTGACCTGTACCAGAAGGGCTAAAAATGAGGTCCAGGCCAGCCTGGGCTAGGTCAAAAGCTTCTTTAGAAGTTACACAATCCCATTTGTCACATTTGCACAATTTGAGGCAAGCATGCAGTTTCCAGAAGTGTCGAATCTGACTCACAGATGCCACAATACTTGTCTTTCTTTCTCCCAAAAGGACAAAAGGTCTCAGAAGAGATTGCTGTGAGTCACTTGCCCTGAGGCTGACTGCAGGTATGGAGAACACATCCCAGGTGGCACAGACACCATGAATGGGTCAAACTTGAGCTTGATATATATATATAAAAAAAAATTAATTAGGATGCAAGCCATTGCCACAAGTAAAACAACGCAGATTACAGTGCCTGAGGGTTAGTGTAGGAAAATTATTTGATATCTGAGTAGTTCTCCTAATGAAATATTATAGGGAATGGAATTTTCACTTTCAGGGGGTGTTTCTAAGTTATTCATTTGGATTATATAATACAAGCAAGCAACTAATACCACATTCTATTCAAGAAATTCTGTTTAATATGGCAATTGGTCTATATTAAGAGCATTTTAGTATTAAGGAATGTTAGTTATAGTGAGAGATTATGCAATGCAGCACATTCTTACAAATGTACTACAAATATTGAGGCCTGTGTAAATTATGTTTTGATTTACAAATAGTCCCTTTATGGAGCCTGCTGTTCTCTGTGTTCAATGAAAACAGCAGAATGATCTGTTCTGTGGCAAGAACCACTACTGGCCTTTCAGAAAATCAGGCAAATACAAGCATCAATACTAACTCTTCTGTTTTCTCGCTTGCCTATAAGAAAAGGGCAGCAAAGCTCATTGCTGGTCGTTCATGTATACACACTCCTGACCCTGCTGTATAACTTCAGGCAGAATACCAACTTTTGGTGAAACCAGGTTCTTCAGATATCTGCAGCATTGTTGCTACATAAGGAGTAGACTGTTTTTTCTTAGTCTGTATTGCAGTTTTTGAGACTGCAGGTCTAGAAATATTTTAATCATTACTGCAGTTAACACATTTTTCATTATAAAATGGAAGAAGAAAATAATTGCTGTCCAGTTTCAAAAGCTCAACATGTGAAACTACAGAAGCAGAAATAGCAATGTAAAATGCTCATCAGTATCTTGCACAATTTAACTTTGTACTAAAGACAAAAAAGGCACATCTGCTCCTTTTTCTCTCCATCTGTATTGGCTCAGGATGGGAAGATTTTCTTTTCATCTTCTACAAGGCCTAGGATGTCTTTTAGTCAATGTTGTGAATTTTCCAAATAAACCTCCCTTTCTTTCTGCAGCTACTTTGCATGGCTTTCTCTTCATTTTGGATAGTTTGCATTTTTTATCTGTTCCTTGGAGAGATTATTATATCCGTTCTTCCTTGTGGCATGCAGATTTTTTATTTGTTATAATTTTGCTAATTCTGTAAAGTTTTAAACTGCTTTGCAGGTATGATTTTGCTCCTGTAGTTCTTTGTTTCACAAATAATTTTTCTTAATCTTCCTCTTTCAAGTTTTTTATACTGACAGTCACATAAGAGCTCTGATAATTAATGGCAGCTTATTATTAATTTTCATTATGCCTCTGTATGAATTTTATGATTAAAGCTAGGGAAACCATAAAGTTTCTCACGTTATAATCTTTGCATCATGTCTGGTGATTGATACATTACTTTTTTATTAATGATCCCTGAAGAGGAGGAGTTTGTTTTGTATTAGCACTGTCAGAAAACCAACAGAGCTAACAGGTGGAGATATTCAGGATAATGGCCCTGGAAACTTGTCCTGTTTCTTGGTAAAAGCTGAATACTTTGTCTATGCTTAACCTAATGCTATACAAGTGGCCAGGCCTCATGTGGGGCACTGGATGGTGAAATTATGTATTTCCTCTGTGTGTTGGTGTATCTGTGTAGAAATAACAGTTGTGTGAGTCAAGATGTGTGAATGTTAGCTTTGAATCAAGCCTAGAACAGAAAATTTTGTGATCTATTAGTATATTTTAGTTTATAACTTTGCAGCATAGATGTGACCCTTAATATAAAAGTATCCAGTAGAAAAGTACTACTGAGCCACGAAGGTTCCCTTACATTGTATTTTAGTTTGACATAAATCTGTCTCTTTTACACTGCATATACTGGATTCTAACTCAGTAAAATAAGAAATGATAATCATTTCCATACTATGAAGCACAAAGACTCAGTGTGCATTTCAGTTTTTACCCCTATAACAGTGCAGTTTCTCTGGCTTTCTGTGATCTTTGGTTCAAGAAAAAAAGGGTAAAACCTGGGATTTTCCTCGGGAAAACAAAGCCAATAAATAGTTCAAAATGAGGCCGTGAATTCTGGATACTAGATGGAAGCTTGAGCGAGGGCTGAGTCCTGCAATTGTCATTCAATTATAAGGAAGGCAGTTAAAATTTATGAATGAGACAGTGGTTTTGATCTTTAAATGTGGATGAGGATTAAATCATTGCCACTATCTCTTCTGTCTTATTTCTCTACTAGAAATCATCTCTAGTGAATGGAAGTCTTCAACATGTCCTGAAGGCATGGGTTTGTAAATCCTCCCTAAACGTGTCCTTTACAGTAAGGAAAGCAGGAAGTCATGTCTGGAGTACCCTTGTATTTTTCATTACACATATAATGTTATAAAAACTGTATATGTTAAAGATGTCGTTTTTGGGAAGAGAGTCATGTCAATATTATCCATGTTGGATCCTGTTTGGTTTAGTCTCCAACTAAACCATAATTTCCAGTGTGTTGGTAAGTCAGACCAAACAAGGCTCATGGCACCATATGGGGTTTGAGTGGGTCCTTGATTGTATGAGATAAGCATATTTACTGCTGTATTTGTAAGTTGTTGAGTGAGTGTTTTATTTTGGGCTAGACTATGCAGTAGCTCTGCTCAGGTGGTGCTCAGAGATTAGTAGGTCATAGGCATGTTTCTTCTCCTCAGTTCTTTGGAATGGCTATTAGAGAGGTTTCTGGAGAAACACAGCACGCCTGTATAGGAGAAAATTATACATGGATTTTGGTTAGTAAATGCAGAGAATTCTGTAAAAATGCCACAAAGTCCTTAAAGGGTCAAGAGCTGCAGTAGTGTTTGCATAGGCAGGTTGCAAGGTATGCATGAGCAGCCAATGTGTTCATTTGCCAGCTTGACAAAGGAACAGAAAATGTGTATGTGGTGTGGTTAAACTTTCTATGGCACTAATATTTTAATCTTATATCTTTCTAATATCTTCTAAAAAATTTGCATTTTTGTACTTAAACTAGTAGTCTTGCAGCAACGTTGTGATGAAGGTATGAGAAAAGCACGGCTGTTGAGAAAGGGAGTATCCTTTGGAGATTGATGGTAGTGTTGGAAAAAAAATAGCTTAACTGTGTTCCAGGCAGGGCCCCTTCAAATCTGAAACAAGAGCAAATTCCAAATGTCTCTGATGGAAGAGTACAAAAATGTGTGGACTTTTCTACAGACTAAACATCATAATACTGCAAATATTTGTCTTTGCAAATCTGAGTTATTCTATTAGTTCTTTCTGACAAAGACAATATTTTATTCAGGTCTTGTGCATACCCATATTTGGTTCTAGCAAACACTTTTTCAGATAATTAAACTTCACAGAATGGCATTCCATGATAAAAATCAACTGAAAAATGAGAGAATAAAGAAACATCTAGAAGTCTAGAACTACTACTACTAGAAAGTGAGAATGTGGCCATGAGCCATTTCATATTGTGGCATAGATGAGTGATCCATTATTTATGGGTTTAACAAAAATGAATTGCCATACTTATATCTTAAAAGGGCAGGCTAGCATTTTCAGGTCTGATTAGCAAGAGCATTTTGGAGAGGATTTTAAAAGAAGAGAGGATAGAAGATGGCAGGTGGGGTTTCTAAAACAGGGAATTACTTGGTTTAAAATCTGGAAGAGGTACACAAGGGAAAGAAATGTAAATTGGTTGGCTAAGTTTATAGAATAGCCTTCTATAATAATGTTCTGGCAGATGGCATGTGCAGACTAGTTATTTAAGAAGCCCAATAAGAGCTCAATATTATCTTTAGTTTGGCTTATACAAAAACTTATATTGATGTGAAAAGCAGGCAAGTACGAAGGAAACTTCATAAGCTCTTGGTCATAGAGGGGCTTTTTTCATGTGAAAGTTGTCAAATGCCTAGAATCTTAGAATGATTTGGGTTGGAAGAGACTTTAAAGATCATGTGGTTCCAAGCCCCCTGCCATGGGCAGGAACATCTCCCACTGGGCCAGGTTGCTGAAAGACTAATCCAACATAGCCATGAAAATCTCCAATGATGGGGCATCCACAGCCTCTCTGGTAAATCTGCTCCAGTGCCTCACCACCCTCACAGGAAGGAGTTCCTTCCCTATGACTACTCTAAAGTTAGCCTCCTTCAGCTCAAGACCATTCCTCCTTGTCGTATCCCTTGCCTCTATATTCTTGAGCAGCCTTCTTGCAAGTGACCTTTAGGCATTGGAAGGAGCTACAATGTCTCTACAAAGCCTCTTCTTCTCCGAGATGAACAACCCCAGCTGCCTCAGGCTCACAGGAGAGGTGCTTCAGTCCTTAGATAATTTCTGTGGCCTCCTCTGGATGTGTTCCAGCAGGTCCATGTCCTTCCTGTGCTGGGCCCCCAGAGCTGATGCGGCCCTGCAGGTGGGGTCTCAGCAGAGCAGAGCAGAGGGGCAGAATCCCCTCCCTGGGCCTGCTGCCCACACTGCTCTGGATGCAGCCCAGGACACGTTTGGCTCTCTCAGCTGCAAGGGTACAATGCTGGATCATGTCCATCTTTTCAGCCATGAGAAGCCTAGTCCTTTTCAGTGAATTTGTCTCCAGCCCTGTAGTCATGTCTCCTGGTATTGCTCTAATCCAGGTGCAGAACCTTGCCCTTGGCCTTGAACTTTATGAGTCTCTCATGGCCTCAGTTCTCAATCTTGTCCTGGTGCCCCTGGATGGCATCCCATCTTTCTGTGGTGTCACCTGCACTGCTCAGCTTCCTGTCACCTGCAAATATTCTGAGGGTGCACTCGGTGCCACTGCCTCTGTCACTGACAAAGACACTGACGAGCCTGAGCCTCAGACAGCCTGAGGGACACCACTCATCATCCCTGGCCTCCATCCAGGCACAGAGCCATGGACTGCAGCTCTCTGGCTGCATCCATCCAGCCAATTCCTTATCCACTGAACAGTCTACTCTTCCAATCCATGTCTCTCCAATTTGGAGATAGGACTGTCATGTAGGACCCTCTCAAAGGCCTTACAGAAGTCTAAATGGAGGACATTGGCCAGTATTCCCTTTCAGACTGCTGCAGTCACCATCACAAAACCCAATGAGATTAGTCAGGAATGACCTACTTGTAGTAAGGCTGTGCTGGCTGTCTCGGATCACCTCCTCATCTTGCAGGTGCTGTCTATGCTTGTTTTCCCTAAAATTCACTTAATTGCAATGAGAATAAAAAATAATGTTACAAAAGTAATGTAATTAAAAGAGCATAAATTATTTTTTCTCTTTTAAGCTCAAAAACTGTGCCATTATCTCTCTCTAAGTAAGTAATTCAAGAAGCTCTCCAAAAGTTTGCTGCTAACCAGCTATGCAGCAGCAGTGGATAAATATTTGAGAAGTACTCTTGTTCTGTAAAGAAGTAAGATTTTCCCCTGGTTAATCCAGGATATAAATGTTTTAAAATATCTGTTTCTCTGCTCAATACTCATGGTTTGAAATTTATTACACAACAGTCCTTTAATTCCCTTTGGCTGCATTTGAAAACCAAGACAAACAACCTCGAAATCAACCAAACAAGAATAAAATCCTTTGTAATTACTAGTGAGAGGATGCTTGTGTACACATTATACCAATTTTGGGCTAGGATTCTTAATTCAGCAGGCATTTGTGTTGGTTTTGCATGGTCTGGTTTTGGTGATGGGGGCAGAGAAGCTTCTGTGAGAAGCTGTGGGAAGCTTCCAATGTGTCTGGCAGAGTCAGTCCCTGATGGCTCTGGGGATGGACATGCTGCTAGAGGCTGGGCCAGTTGGAGGTGTTGGTAACATCTCTGCATAACATATAAATAACATATTTAACATAAATAACATATTTCAGAAGAAAATGAAAACAAAGTGGGGCACAGCTTTTCCAGAGAAGAAGAGAAGAGAAGAGAAGAGAAGAGAAGAGAAGAGAAGAGAAGAGAAGAGAGAAGAGAAGAGA
>VWYP01033914.1:0-21580 GCA_013400435.1 Pycnonotus jocosus
AATTCCTCAAGTACAAAATATGACTCTATATGCATCTACATGCAGCAAGATGCTCTGCTTAGAATAGGGTAGAATAACTCAAACAATGCCCTATTTGCAAGGCTACCCATGGTGAATGCAGACGGGGACATCATGCTGCTTTTGGAGTTGAATAATGCTGAAAGCAATCTGAGTCATCAATCCCAAAGTTAAACATCCTGATAGTGAGATGAAGATGTGGCAGATATGGTGATGTACATAGACCAAGGAAGAAAGAAGAGATACTACCAAAAATTTACCTAAAGCTGCTGAGCTGGCACAGCTGGCCTGGACACATCTGACTTATAGTCAATCACTTCATAAAGGCAGGATTACATCTCACTTTTAAAGGCAGGATTTTCTAACATATCCCTGCAGAGTGTGTCTGCAGATTCCTTCCTTGAGTAGAGATACTCTTCAAGATGATTTCTTGTGACTTGCCTACAGTAATTAGTATATATTAGTTAATATCAGTTTTTTCTAGCTTTAATAAAATTGCTTGTTTCACTATTTCTTCAAAATGGTTTATTATACTATATCTACTATATTAGTAGATATAGCTCTTACACTCAGTAAATAATCATGCTGATTAAGGTATTTTTGTCTAATCAGTATCACAATAAATATTTATGTAAGTATATCTGGTTTTCCATCCATAATCCTGTAGGAGAAAGTTGTAGAAAGGTGCAAACACATCTCTGGAATTCTTTAGACTTAAGCCATTGACAATCTGGGGCTAGATTACATCCAGTGGCATCTAGGTTGCTCTCTGAGGAGGAGTTTAGAAAGTAAGAGAGTCCTTTTTGCATCTCGTATCTCAACAGAAAGGTTTTTCTGATAAAGTTTTCTGAAACTCTCATTCAACCCATGACACTGCAATCTTCATTTATTGCAAAACAGCACAAAGTGAACAAATGTATGCTTGCAAACAAGGAAGTGTCCTTCCTACCACTAGTCTTCTGGCTGTGTAGCCTTTAGGACCTGATCTCAGAGAAGAAAATTCATCATTCCTTTTGTAATTAGGAAAATATGAATACTTCAAGAAAGGTTCACCCAGCTCATTTTCCTCAGCAATATCCTGCTATTTAAGTGTGTACAAAGATAGTTGTCTAACTGCTGCATCCAAACTCACACATCCTCTAATGTGTCATACTGTTATGCCTTTGGGACTGACCATGGGACTTTTCTATTTTCTGTTTTTTCTACCCTAGGTGGTTCCCCTCATTTATTGTGGCCCTTGCTCTTACCTGCTGGCCAATCCTTGTGAACCTCAGCTTTTCTTTCACCACATGTACATAGCATTAGCTTTGATTCTCTGTTTCATAATTCATATAGGAACAATGGAAATTCTGCTGGTTGTGAAGTGCGGTATTTTTTGTGAAAAAGCTAAGTCCACATCATATTATAAATGATATGTGTGGTCATTGTGTGGTTGTTGCAGCTTCTCCAGAAAGGAACAAATATCCCTTATGAACCTTATTGATTCCACTGCTTTGGAAACACCCCTCAAAATTGCACTTGGTACTTATTTATGTAGATCTGGGTTGACTCTGTAGAGCCATCTTCAAGGTACAACCATGCTGATAGAAGTTGATTATATTGCATATTGTAAAAATACAAAAGACTACTAATATGTTTAAATATGATATCTGATTCTGTGGAGAATTCAGGGGAAGTTTGAAGGAATACATGTTGTTCCCTTCACTTCTTCTGCATGTCTTCATAGAGTATCACTTTCAAGGCACTATGTTTAATAATTAACAGCTATTAATTTCTTCTACTACTTTCAGAAAAATTGTCAGATCATAACAGTCTTCTGCAGAAGTCATCACATTCTCTGTTTCACACTTCCAGAGAGCCAGTGTGGTTCAAAAGTTTATTGACAGCTGTGGGGAAAGAAAATTGCATCTCATGGAGATCAGATTCTCTTATGGGATCAAATGCTAGAAAAATAGCCAAATGAGAATTCACACATATGTAGAAGCAAATAGCACATGATATTTTTATAAAAAACAATAGTACTTTGTAAGTATTTCTGATAGGGGTCTCAATGCAATACTACTGCCAAAAGGACTTGTTCTTGGGAGCAAGTGAGAGGAGAAATGTGTTCTTATCTGCAAGGAACACTGCAAGTGAAACTGGTCTTACAATACTGTGCCCAGTTCTAACATGTATGCTTTAGAAGTGTTCTTTAAAAATTGAAAAGGTGTGAAAAGAGGCAGCAAAAATATTTTTGAGGAATGTGATAATTCACCACAAGAAGATTGAGAGATAATACAGCTTAAGTACTCTCACTGAGGGGGAAAACCAAGTTTTAAGTGTTGCTTCATCTAGTAGAGAACAAGGATCATGGCTGGAAGTCAAAGACAGATGAGTTAAATTTTTAAATAAGAGACATCTGGTTTTCTTTTTTTAAAGGTGAGGATGTTAAACTCTTGGGAACATTCATGAACTGTTGACATGTTACTATATGCACAGTGAAAACTTACAAGGAAACACAGTTAGAGAAAACATAAATTATGCTCTAACCAAATATAAGTTAATGAGCTCAATTTGAAACTAAGTAGATGAAATTTAAGAAGTTCTAATGATCCCTCTGGCCTCAATCTCTCTAAATTTTGAGTGCTAATTAAGTAACCATTTTTCCTGAGTAAGGACTTCGGTATCTAACCACAAAGTAAGAACATATAATTTCTCATTGCCCTCTAGAAAAGATATTTTTCTGACATGGGTAACTGTATGCTAGCATGTTAGAGATTTTGCGTAGCTGTTTAAGACACAAAGTCTTTGTGAGAACATCTCTCTTCTAAGAAATAAAACAAAAAGCACTTCCTGCTTGAAAAGTAAAAGAATCTGATTTGAATACCATAGGGAGATTTCCTCTCACATATTATATTACAGGAGTCAAATGTGGGGCACAAGAACTGTGCTTGTGTTATGTTTGGTTTAGAACACTGAATGTAGATCCCTCAGGCACTGTTTTTTCAGGTGATCCCACGTGAGACAGAGCAGAGGTGGAAATGCAAAGCAAAAGCTCTCTCTGACAGATCCTCGCCAGACAAGTTTTTTCAACTGATAGGAGGAAAGGAGAGTCTATGTTTAGCTTCCAACCCAAAATCCAACTGCTCTGTAGTTTTCAGGCTGTTTGGCTAGGCCACTTTCTTTCCCACTGAGAAACACTCCTAAAACTCATGTGGTTTATTTGAAGAGCAGTGTGGAAAACATTGAACATCTGTCTCCTATCTTCTGACAGTCTGTGTAAAAATGTATTTCAACAAAGTGAATTGCAAAATTCATGATCTCAGCTTGTATGATTTTATACTGACTATATCTTTGCAGAGAGGAATAAGTATGAGAGATGAGTAATTTCCTTTTTAAATGATCTTATTTTCAATTAGCCTTTGGGAGTCCTCTCCTATGTACTGACATCAGTGTTTTTTCCTAACATGATAAAATGATTCACTCTATTGAAAAGAAAATTTAGGAATATAAGTAGAGGGGACACACACTCTTGAAAACTCCACAATAAAAGTGGCTCAGTGAGGACATCTCCATGGAGACTTCACTGGAAAACAAGGATAATTCCTCATTTAGAATAAAAATCCTCAGTCTAGGAATACCAAGAAAAGAGTTTTTTTAGGTCATTAATATCTTCCTCTATTTTTTTTTGTTTTCTCTTATTTTATTACTCTGTACCTTTGAAATGATGAGCTCAGATTTGTCAGCTTCAAATAATGTAAGAAAGAAAAATATCCAGGCATGAAAATGTCACTTTTATTTGACTTAGTTTATGCTTACCTTCACTGTTTTCTTGCTTTCGCCTTCTCCTTTCTTGTCCTGTTTCCCTGGTATGGAACTTCAGAATGGTTAGTTACTCATTATTTTGTGCATGGTGTTAGAATCTTTCTGGAAGAATCATGTGTAATCTTAGAACCAACAAGCACCATTTGTCTTAAAACATTTTATTACTATAATTGTACACAGAAACTCTCACTCAGATTCTTATCCTTGTGTACTACACATCTTTGTCCAGGAATTGAAGATAGTCCTAGTAAAAATCAATATTTGACTTTTAGGGTTACATCTTCTGTTTCCATTTACTGAACTTTAACTCTCTTTGAATGTCTTCATCCTATGACTGAAATGGAAAAAAAAAAAAAATCCAGCTTGAGAAAGCACTAGCAGAAGAGGTAAGTGTGAGGGATTTCCCTGTTCAGGATATTCAAAATTTTTTTAGAAAAGATTCCTTAGGCAATTTTTATAATCTGATATTGCAGGCACATCACTCACAGTTTTCATCTTTTTCATTCATGTTTTCCTTCTTTCTTGGGATGTCTTAGAGACGGGGATGCGAAAACATATTTCTGAATAAACTGTTTTGATACTGTTTTATTTGGTTTTTCCAGTTAACTAGTTAACTAGGACAGGTTCCTACCTTCCTAATGTTCGTTTACCCTGCGATGGTATCCTTTCAGTGATGCAACGGTGTGATTGAGGAACCGGGAAAGGGCTGGAATTTAAGTCAATGTGATTGTTAAGTCACTCAACATACAGACTGTATGTAGAGAAAATGTTTTCTCATGCCCCAGAAGCCGCAACAGCAGCTGTTGGGTGACAGAAGACACAGGACTGACACTGAGAATGGTGTCAAACATCAGCACTGTCTTAGTCCCCAGTACAACCTTTTATACCCTGTTTCTCACCTGCATAACACCTGTGTGCCCTTTTACTCTTTTGTGATTTGTCAGTGCACCTCAACATTCCAGGCTTCTTCTCCTTCAGTGCTGTTCACCTGCCTTATCTGCACCACATCAGAGATAAGGCTCAGCTGCAGCCCCATTCCTATGTCCCATAATCTATTCTTATACAGTTGTGTCACTGGTGTGCCCTGTATTGCAGTTCAGTGGTGCAATTTAAGAGCTAAATCAGGATATTTTTGGATGAGCTTCCCAATTTAGAGACTTTATTCAGGGAGCACAGAATGCACTTTTAAGGCAGCATGCAGTTCAAATCACTGCAGTAACAGATCATCTGAAAACTTGTAAATCAAATTTCTTTTTATTTTTGTAAATCTTAATATCATTGCCATTGTAAATGTACAGACTGAACCCACCTCTGCAGTAAGTTGTACTTTCTTTTGCTGGTAAGACTCCTTCTCATGCTAAATTACCAAAGTGGGATTCTTTCTTACTGGTGATGTGGTGACAGCTCAGAGATGGTGGCTTCAGCTCAATATTGAAAATAGTAGAAAATATATCCCTGATTCTACTACATGTATTGGAACATCCAATTCCACAGGAACACCCAATCATTTGGTGTATTTGTTGATCTGCCAAGTGATGAGAGGAAGATGTGATTTCTTATGACTTCCGTTATCTCCTTCTCTTTTGTCCACTCGATGCTGTAGGCAAGTCTCGACCATTAGCCCCTACGATTTTCTGTAAACACATATGGTTTTCATAGTGATATTTTAGGATGAGATCATCTTAGTGGCAAAAGCATTGCACAAAATCTTCCTTGTCACTAAACATACTATAAAATGTAGATGATTTCAGAGCAGGCAAGCAATTAAAGGAAAAAATGGTGAGCTATTTTTAAATGTCTGGATTTTAATTTTCTGTTTCTTGTCTGCTATTTTAGCAGCCAAGACTAGAAGGTAGCAATTGCAATGCTTGTTTAAATGATGTGCTTTAAAACAGCTGGCAATTGACTTTAACTGTAATTACTGGCTTCTTACCAGTATTTGCAGCTGTATAGTTAAGATTGGTGCTTTGAACCTCATTTTTGGCATTTATCTATATTGTTATATTGCTTTCCTAATTACCTTTTCATCAGTTTTATTTAGATCTTGCACTGAGATATAATTACTTGAACCTAAAAATTCTCTATAGATTGATTTCCATAAATTAAAAATAAGTCATGTGTTATTTTGCTAGACAAAAGGTCAGCAAGACAATTTTTTTTCTCCTCCTAGAGAATTTGCTAGGGATTGTACAATGACTCTCTGCAAAAATCTGGCTTTGCTGTTGTAAATCTTGTCTTCTATTCTAGGTAGAATAATGCTTTGGCCAATTGTGGAACAGAACCAAAAACCCTCTCAAGAAAAGGATTCAAAGTTTTCTAGCAGTTCCTAGTGGACATGCTGTGAATGACTAACTTTTCCAATAAATGGTGAAATAGAAGCACACACACAATTGTTTTGAGAGATCAGTGACACAGATTGATGATCCTCTTTTAAAACATTTTAAATCTGCTCTGATTATTACTCTGTTGTTACCTGCTGAAAGCTTGTATTCACTGGAAGGAAATCAGTCATGTAAGTGAAGAATTCAGGATCAGACCCTGTAGAGACAGAAAATTATTTTGCTCTCAGATGAGTAAAATATCTTTGCGTACAAAGACTAGGTTGAGAGGAAATTATCTTAGAAAGAATAAAATGGTTGCTCAGGCACTGGAATGGGATTCAATTTCCCATTCTGCCACTCAGCACCTCAGTTCCTGGGCTCTCCTACTGTTGAATAGATAATCACACACATTCATCCCTGCATTTAGTACATGCATGCACCTTGCCATTGCGCAGTGTGCTGCCGATCTTGTCAGCTGAACGTGTTGATATCATAAAAGTGACAACACTGATAGCAGTAATAGTGGGGAGTAGGGCTGACAGACCTCGTGAGGAGCATAGCCTCAGAGGCAGGGGTCCCCTCAGCAGGTTGTGCTTTGCTCTGTGCCAGCAAGAGATGGGCAGCAATGTCAGAGGTGAATGAGGATAGGCTGGAGGTAGGCTGTGAAGGCTCCCAAGGTGAGCATCTGTGTCTCTCCAGAGCCTAGGTGTGATGCATGCAAATTCAGTGTTCAACTCTCAACCTTTAACAGGATTGTGCTCCTTGTCCATCCTACCTCCTGTGCTGAGCTGTGGCACCAGAGTCACATTGTCAAGAAAAAATGACCATGCAGATCACAGACAGATGAAGAATGGGTTGTGGTGTTTCTGCCATTAAAATGATTTTTTTTAAAAAAAAATTCAACTTAAAATATACTGCCTTGTTCACAGAAGGTTTTCTGATATTTCTCTCACCAGTCCTTTGGCACTTAAAACCTTCCTTTGTTTTTTAAAAAGCCCAGATGTTGATTCAAAATTACAATATTAATTGGTGTAATGGCTGGATGGTAAAATTCTGTGTTAGTGATAATCCTGTCTTCATGGCTTGAGTTCTGAGTTTAGAGTCCTGCAGTGCAGATCAAACTGCCAAAATGAGCCCAGTGGTGGAGCAACTCCTAGTTGAAGTGCTTTAAAAACCTTGTCTTGCTCTGAGTGACAATTGATAAAAATGTTTTCTCATGCCCCAGAAGCCTGACATTGTCAGAGGTCTAAAGGATGGTGCTGTGTTAGTATTATAGACCTGAGCTTGGCCCTGCAATTGCTGCTGTAACAAGCTAGCTGTGAGGCTGCCTCTGACGCCTCTTTGTCTTCCCTGCTCTGGTGAATCTTTCATGTGCTTTTCTCCCTGATTTTCCTCCCTCCTTACTGTTTTACTAATTAAAATTCTAATCACTCTGACAGCCAGAGCTAGAGGGGAAAAAAAATCATTCTTCCATGCTGCAGAAGGTAATTTCAAGGTGTTTTAGCTGCCAAAGAAACAAATGGAAATTAGACAAAGAAACTGGTTGTCAGAAGGGGGTGAGTTAGCTGCTGTGAGTCCTTCTACTGTAATAAAATATTAAACTCCTAAAGGAAAAAAGTAAAACAGAATTCATCCTATACATTGTTGCCATATATTTAGAGATAATACAATCTAATTTACCTTTCTGAATAGGGAAAGCTTTTGGTGTATTTATTAACATCAGAATGATTTACTTATCTTGTAGTGGATGCAATGTCAAACATTTAACTTGGTTTGATGTGTGATTGCTGACGATATGTGCTACCGGCTTTTGCAAGCTGTAGTTAAGAATATTCATTTAAAATGCAGCCTGCAGACACTTATTTAAAATGATAAATAGTTCCTATTGCAGTGCTGTGTGGTTCATGCTGCAGATATTGGGATATTAGAATTTATAAAATGTAAAATATTATCATGGTCAAATACCACCATTTTCTTTCTCAGGCATTTTTCTGGATTCATAGAGGTATTTTTTAGACCTATGTAATTCTTCAAAATGTATGCTTTTGTAATGCAATTTAATAACACATAGTTGTTTTAAGATGCAAAATACCCTCCCAGTGGTCCTTATTGAACAAATATATGAGCTGAATATAATGTGTCAAGATTTTGCAGCAATTCAGTTTAAATAAACACTGCGTCAGCTTTTAGGTACTGCTCAAACTTAATCCAAAGCTTACTGAGATATCAATAAATATATGGCTTATTTCTGTTGCTACTGTTTTGTTTTAGCACTGATAGTGTGGAGTTAGAGTGTTTTACAGATAGTCAAATGTCATGGTATTTAGAGCCAGAATATTTTAACATGTGTGAACTGTTTTCTTCAGCTTCAGGATAAAATGGGACAAGGATATGATCATACTTTGAGCATTAGAATTGTATTTTGATCTGCCCTTTGTGTCAGAGCCAGTTTTGGACAATGTGGAAATGCTTCTGCAGCCCTAGCCTTGTGACCAGAAGAGCTACGTCTTTCTTCCTTGCATCTGCAGATGCTTGCAAGGGTGAGTGTTTCAGTATATCAGCGTGCCTTTTTCCAAATGCCTGGATACCCTGGCAGCAGATATATTGGAAGGAATCCGTCTATAGCCGCACCATTCTTGCGATTCCTGTGGGTTCTTGGGGCCCAAAGACAGCTCTGGAGATGGCTATGGTGAGGTACAGAGAGAGTGACTCTGCCGAGGGGTCGAACCTGGAGGCTTTATTTGTCCTTGGTGGGGAACAACAGAGCCATATGTCTGACTCGGTGGAAATCCTCAGCGGAGCCCCCCGGCACCCCCTGACTCTGCTTTTTAAAGGGGGGTGGGTCACAGAGGTGAGTGAAACTGGGGTCCAATGGTAGGGGGAAGGCTGGCACCCAGCCAATCATTCAACAAGCCAGGTTTGGAGTGATTGACAGAGCCCCAGGGGTAGTAGCTAATGATTGACAAATGACCAAAAGTGAGGTATGGGGAAGGGGTACACGGAACGAACCATTTAACAGAACTTAACAATAACCAATAAACCTGGGAAAGCTAAAATGCACCACCACGTTTCAGGAAACACATATCCTCTTCCTTATCATCCTCCCAACCTTTTCATAAACATACCATGACAGAATTTTAACACTTCGGCCATTTTGACAAGTCTTAAACAACTTAGCTAGTGTCCATCATTTGTCTTTTACTGATGGATGAAGAGAATCCTCTGCTCAAAGCTATTTGTTTTTGCTTGTCACTCCCACAATACTTTTTTCAATGTGATTCCCAGTTTTATCTCAAAAATGCCAACTGATTACTGAACCTTTCCCTTCTGGAACAGATACCATGTGATTGAGGTAATGCATGCTTGCTATAATCACTTTTAAAAAGGCCTCATGAGGCTTTTGTCCAAATCCAGCTAGTTCCACTCGAACAGCTCACTCAGCCAGATGAAATTTTACCACAGCTACATGGTTGAACATATTTTTAATCAAGAAGCAGCAGTCACTGAATGTACAACATACAGTGGTACTGAAAAAGGAATTGTTCTTCGTTCTGCACAACAAAACTCTTTTATTTCTGAAACTCTTTCAATTTCACTGAAAAAAAGAAAGAGGATAATAAGGGAAAAATTGCGTGGAATCCTTTACTCCTTCCAAGGATGCAATGAAGCCGTACCTGGAAAAATGCAAACCACAGACAGTTGGGTTTTTTTCACACCTATTTATAAACCACTTTATACTTTTTCTTCACCCTACTTGACTTTCTCCAACACAACATATCAAATAATGGGTGTAAATATGTGTATGGAACAGGGAAACTGAAAAAACCCAGTTATGTGAACAGCTTGTTTTTAAATGAAAGTGCTAACATTGACACAATACTTATTTTACTTGGAGAGTTGCTGCTCCTGCCCTTACATGCAGGTTTTACAGAATGAATGTGTGCAGTTATCTTTGAAAATGTCACTTAATAGTCAGTGTTAAAACTGTGTGGGACGTATTTAGATCATATTGAGGACTCAGCACTATAAGTTAATCAAAAATCTCTGGGTGGGAGGCTGTGATGTGTCTTTAGTGAAAGTTACTGAAGTTAAAAATACCAGAAAAGAACATTAGATTTTTAAAATTAGCCATGATTAAGGAAGGTGTTCATTTTGACTGATCTGATTCATCCATAATGACTAAAAACTGTCATTTACATTAAAATAAAAAACAAGAATAACTGCCATTGTGCTGTGGCCACCTGACTGACCTCCGATATTACAGTTCCTCCATCTAATTATAAACTGCTTCATGTTTGCCTCTGAAATCAAATAATGAATCCTACTTAAAGAGAACTGGTGTTTATTATGTAAAAGTAAGTTTTTAAGAGAATAATTATTTACCAGCATTATCTTCTTGACACTCTCAGCAAAGTGATATGGATGGCATGGACAACTGATGCCAACTGCAAAATTTATTGGAATAGATCTGGTTCTTAGACGATACAAATCTGACATTGATGTTGTTTTCATGTATCAAATATCAAATGAGGATATATTATTTGTCTTATGGATTAAAAAAACCCATAGTGTGCTGAACGTAATATCCTTTAAAGGATAGCTATGTGTGAAATATTAATTGAGTAAAAGTGATGGAAATGCTATGCATTGGAAAAAGAGGGTTTAGGCTCACTGAATTCTTAACTCAGGAAGTGGGTGGAAAATTAGCCCAGGAAAGCTCTAGAGAAAGAGTTTAATATGAAGTTTTGAGATACCAGCAGAGAAATATTTCAAAAATATTGGTCAGCTTGGCATTTCCTGGGAGATACAGGGTCACAGAAGGTCTAGGGGTCCCAGGGACCTCTGGTGGTCATCTTTCCCAGCCTGATACTCATAGCTGGGAATGAGAGAAGGTTCAGCAAGTCAGCCATGGCCTTGTCTAGTGGAGCCTTGGAAGCTTCAAGAGTGGCGCTTACACCTCTTCTCTGCCTCAAAACTCTATCTGAGCTTACAATTCCCTTTCCTTTCATCTGTGCCTGAACAACAGTGTTACAGGGTGTCCTGGATAGGGCTCCCTTGGTCCCTTTAACTGGATACCTTCCACCTTTGCATAAAATAAAGAAATACTCACTTAATTAGAAAGAGGAAATAAATCTCAGCAGTAGTGTCTGGGTCCTCAGTCTGATGAGTATTTAATTTTTTATACACAAGGAGAGAACACTGACACCATGACTTGAAAGGCTTCTTCCCTTTGAATACCCTTGTGGTCTCTTAGAACAGAGGGATTTAATGCCTCCAGGCAGAGGTGAGATTGAACCCATCCAGGACAGGAGTCCTAATCACTGAACTATTAAGCGAAACAGAACTACTACAGTTCCCTCCCATTCTTGGAAACGATGTCATTTAATTGCCCTTGTTTTTCTTAAAAACTGGCCAGAAATTATAAGTTTCCCTGAGGATAAAATATGTGCATGGAGTCATATGGGAAGAGCGGGAGCAGAGGGGTAGATTTGCAAGATAGAAAACAAAGAAAAAATATTATATCAGTTTATTTCAATGTATCAAATGCTTTTTTTTTTTTTTNTTTTTTTTTTTTTTTTTTTTTTTTGCCATTGTTTATCCAGCCATTTGAAAAATCAATTTTTTGCACAGTCATAATCAGGGCTACTACTATATCCATATCCCCATAAAAAGAGACAGTTGCATAATGAGTATTTAAAATCTGCCTCTTTAAATATCATGTATAAATTTGCCTCGGTGTCTAAAGGGCTGGAGAAAGAAATCTGCAGATTTGTGTCAAATGGCAGTTGCAAGACAGGATTTTGGCAGCATTTCATGCAGCAGTTTCTGAATTCTCCTTCCCTTCATTTCCTCTCTCAGCAGCCAACAAAATGAGTTGACACAAGGCAAATGCCTGCCAAAGAACTTTAACAGGAGGCAGTTTTTAATTAACAGGGGCCAAAGAAGGTGATAACCCCAAGGGTAGCGAGGAGAAATTAACATGGAAAAGCAGTTCCACGCTTCCGTGGGTCCCAAAAGGCCATTCGTATTAGTGGTGTCTGTTCTGATTGAACCTTTTCCATGTCTTTTTATTGATTCCCTTGTCAGAGTCTAACAAAAACACTGCTGGCCGTCAGTTGTTTGCTCGTGGTGGCAGCTTATGGCTCCAAACAGCTTTCTTGTAAAACATTCAGCATGGCGAGGTCTGTCACTGTGGTTAGCATTTCACAGAAATAATTAATTTTCTTAAAACTAGAATAAAACCTGACAAAATTAAAGCTAAAGCCTACTGAAATGGAAGAAAGTCAGTTCACGGTTTCCCTCCAAGTAACGATTTCATCCTATTAACTGTTTGCCTGGCTTAGAGTAAAATGTTTTAATTATTAACCTTTTTAAAGTGAGATTTCAGAGCAGATAATCATGCTGGCTGTTTCAGAAAGGATTTAGTCATTTAGCATATCTGGCACTTGTGGAAAGTATTTTTTAAAAATAATATCCTGTGGATAAATATTTCAAGTTTCTCTTCCTGGGATGAAAATGAATAATAAATAAAGCTTGTAAGAGCTTGAGGAAAAACCTGCCTAGCAAGCAAATATAAATAAGTAAAAAAAGAAATGTAATAAATAAATGAAAAGCTGGCACCTTTATGTGTATCAGTGCCTGATCCAAATTCAACCAATGCCAAAAGGTGGAGGACCATTCTTTACAACATCTCAGAAAAATCATGCTTATTTTTTATATATTTCTATGGCACAGTCAACTCCAGATAATAAAGAGCATAATTCAATAATATTTGAACAACTTTATAAAGGAGTGCCAGTGTTTACCTTCTTGTGTCTTAGAGACATAGAAAAAGGGTGTCATTATGCGAAAAGAAAGTACTGTTCTTATTTTCTTCTTCAGAGTTGGGGCCTAAATTTTGTTGCTCATTTGGTTAGCTGACTTATTCAAAGAAAGCATGGTTATCCCATTTCACTTGAAAGAGTGTCAGCCTAAGCCCTTCAGACATGTCAGGTATTTGAGGACACAGACTCTGTCCTTGGAAAAGCATGCACAGCTCCCACTGACTTCAGTGGAAATGACACCTTCTTCAGGGTACAAATTTGGACTCTATACCACATCCTACTTTCCTTTCAGCCCTCTTTACCAGCGGAGTGGAGACTGATCGTTTTTTATTTGCCCTATTTTTTTTCCAATGTTTTCAGAGTGCACTTTACCAGAAGTGCACATTAATGCCAGAAAAAAAGAAAAAATCTAGTCTGAGATCAAACACTCCATCACACTGTGCATGAAAATATTTGAGACAAATGAGTGGAAAAAATGCCAATGAACTTATTGGGAGAAAATCCAGTGCACATAGGAGACAATATGTACATTTAATGAGATGTGTACCCATGTATGTCTAGCATGTTTGAATGGTCCATGTAATGATGCCGAAATGATAACCTTGTTTGCAATGAGCTAGAAATGTAAGACACTGAAGTATTTTTTCTTCCATCTCCCTTTTTAAAATATCATGAGAGTCACAAATAATTTAATGTATATTTTCCCTTAGCTGTCTGCAGATATGCACTGGTCACAGTTTCTTTTGGTTGCTCACATTATATTAGCTTATAATGTTCTCCTCTCTGACCGTTTGACTAAAAAGTCAAAGTGGAAAAACGCAATAGATAGTAAACCATGAATAATTAATCTTTCAGAATGATTTTCAGTATATAATTGTTACTATGGTGATGTACTCTACTTTCAGGAGTCAGAAAGAATGGCAACTTTGTGCTTTTGTTATTTACCAGGTTCACATACGTAAACATTTTAACAGGAGAAGATTTCATGTTGTGCAAGAACACCATTTTTTATCAAAATATATTTGAAAGCTATGGATTTTGAGTATTGCCATGTTCTGCATTAGTGAAAATGAGAACTGGGGGAGCTGGGATATCCTCAGACATTTGCAGGTTACATTCTTGACTGACCTGATGTCTTTTGATGACCAAGTGATGTGCCTGGTGGATGAGGAAAAGTGTTGGGTATAATCTACCTGGACTTCAGCTAGGGCTTCAATGCTGCCACTCACATCATTCTCCTGGGAAAGCTGTGAACCCACAACTTGGGCAGGTCACACTTCACTGGGTTAGGGACAGGCTGGATGTCCAGGCCCAGGGAGGGGGGGTGAATGGAGTTACACTCTGCTGGTGGCCAGACATGAGAGGTGTTCTCAAAGGCTCAGTACTGGGAACCGCCCTGCCTTTGTCAACAAACTGGATAAGGGGATCTGGTGCACCCTCAGTGAGCTCACAGATGACTCTAAGTTGGGAGGGAGTGTTGATCTGCTGGACAGCAGGAAAAATTTTTAGAGGGATCTGGAAGGCTTAATTGACGGGCTGAGGCAAATTGAATGAGGTTCAATAAGTCAAGGACAAGCTGAGTCCTGTCCTTAGGTTTCAAAAACCTCATACAGAGCTGCAGGCTTGAAGGCAGAGTGGCTGTAAAACTTCCACCTTTTCCTGATGGAAAAGGACCTGGGGCTGCTGGTTGACAGCGGCTGAACTTGACCCAGCTGTGCCCAAGTGGACAAGAATGCCAGTGGTGTCCTGGCCTGTATCAGCAATGGAGTGATCATCATGACAAGTGCAGAGACTATCTCCCTGTACAGGGCACTGGTGAGACCAGAACTTGAGTCCTGTGTCCAGTTTTGGGCCCCTCACCACAAGAAAGAAATTGAGGGGCTGGAGCGAGTTCGAAGAAGGGCAGCAGAGCTGGGGAAGGATCTAAAGCACAAGTCTGACCAGAAGCAGTTGAGAGAGTTGGGGGCATTTATTCTGGAGAAAAGAAGGCTCAGGGGTCACTTCATCACTCCCTAAACTGCCTCAAAGGAGGTTGTGGCCAAATTAGAATTAGCCTCTTTTCTCAGGCATCTAGACAGGATTAGACAACAGAACCTCAGGTTGTGCCAAGGGAGGCTCAGTTTGAACACTGAGGAAGAATTTCTTTACAGAAAGGGTGTTTAAGCATTGGAATGGACCACCAAGGGGAGTGGTAGAGTCACCATCCCTGGTAGTGTTCAAGAAATAAATGTGTTACGGTTATGGCACTATGTGCTCTGGTTTGGTTGATATGGTGGTGTTTGGTCTGAGGTTGGGCTCAGTGGTCTTGGAGGTCTTTTCCAACCTTAATGATTCTGTGACCCTCAACACACTCCTAGAACTGCTATAGTTTAAGTAGCTATTGTTAACTCTTATAAACAGCATAACCAACTATTTCCATTAAATTGCACATTACTGCCATCACTGTTGATATTAGTATTGTTTGTACTATGATCCAGAAAGCATAACTCAGAAATAGACTAAGATCTGTTGTTTATCTCACATAGCTGATTAAGTGTGAATTTAAATTAATTTCTCTTGCTCTTTTTGTAGATATTTTCACCTCCTCAGAGGAGGTAACCCAAGGTAAATGTTGTCACTGATGCTTGGCTTGCCATGACTAAAATGGCAACTGTAGCTGTATAACAGCTATATAACAAATGCTGTTTGTTTATCTATTTTTATTTTTAGAAGAAATGGTAATTGACATTAAACAATAGGAGCTATGGTAACAAGATTATTGCAGCTAGAGAGACTGTAGATATCAGCCTCCACTGTACACTGGAACCCATCAGACTTCATAGCTACCCTTTGTTATTGGAAACACATATTCTTAAAGATAACCCTTTCTCAGCCCAAAGAAAAGAGAGATGTTGTGTTAGATTTTTTTTAAAGTATTTAATATTTTCCAAATAGAAACTCTGCATAGTTTCTAACTGAAAAACTCCATAATGCATCGAGGCTGAGAGTGTTTTTTATTATCTCCATATGGCACCATATAAATAAAGACAATGAACACTGAGAAAATATTAATCTCTTCTTAATACCCTCTTGAAAACAAATCACTAGAGAAAATACTAACAAATGATACTTCAATTTGTTTGACTTCTAAACTAATTAAATAATTATGAAACTTCTTCTCTTAAACAACCAGTTCAAGTACTTTATATTCTTTCCTCAAAGAGATGCAGTTTTCAGCTAGTAGTAGTGTGATTGATCTTTCATATCAGATACACTGTTATGGTCTACTGCTTCCATAGCAAACCTGTAACATCTGTCTTCAAACTCAGGCTGCAGTTCTGCACTTCTCAGTGATGCTTTATGCAACCACATCCTTCCATTACAAGTATGAGTGGATTAATATCGATTTTTCTCTCTTGTCCAAGACAGAAGGTCCATCTTAACAGCAATAAATTACACATCTGAGATATGAGGACATGCTTGGTCCTCCTTGGTCTTCATGCCACAGATTATTGCTTTGCCTTGAAACCAATTTCTGATGGTTTTAACCCATTACAAGGCCCGAAATTGAAAGTTGTCTCCAAGTTTAAATACTTGTTTGGGTTGTGTCAACAATAAAACTTCCCAACCGCTGGTCCTATAAACAGCTTTGAGCTCTAATCATGAGTGGTGAGAGTGATTTTCCAAAGCTGGTGTACAGGCAGGCTTGGAAATAAAACTGCAAAAAGCAGCACTAGAGCAGGAATGATAAGCAGTGAGCACTGACCACTTTCTCAGAAAATCAGTCTAAGGAAAACAATAACAATGAGAATAACAAAGCAGTACAGAGTAGCAGACACAGCACTGTTGGAAGTGTGAGGATGCACTGAATTAATGATACACCTTTTATGAATGTCCTGCATGATACTGCTGTCAAACCCCTCTAAACTGGTGAAACTTTTTACAGTTTCCTTTTCCAGCCTTACTTACATTTTCTAATCTAGAACTTGCAACGGGGAACAAATCAGCAGAAAATTAATTGTTAAGTATAGACACTTTTATGGATTTTATGGCTTTTATGGACTTCACCTGAAACACCTGATTCCTCATGGTGTTCTGCATACTTTGTGGTGTGCTGTTGTGGTACTGGCTGGTCAGTCTGGTGTTTTTAGGCAATGTTTCATTAACATGAGTTTTATTTTGCTGTGTTTTTCTGTTTCATGTGAAGTATTTTTGCAGCAGGAAAGACATTTTTAATATACTGTTAACAGATACAGGCTTTTTAGTCTGACAGAGATGTATGTAAAGATTGAAATATTAATATATGGGGCTAAATTCTGGCGTGGAAGGGAGAAAATCTGCCCAGGAAATGATGGAGCTACAGGGCTGTCATAATAACCAGTTGCAAACACAAGATTCCAGACAGAAAAGGAACTGCTGAGCCAGCGGCTCTCAGGGGTGGCACCTGTGGAGAGCATCCTCTTTTCCCTTTCAGGCAGCTTACCATGGCTCTGGGGTGACTCTTTTCTCTTTCCTGTTCAGGCAGCATCAGTTTCATCAGTCTGCTGTAATCCAGGCAGCACCTGAACAGGTCTTCAGGTACAATGAGAGTTTTTTTAACCCAGAAGGCTATTCGTAACTGTGTGGAGAAGCTGTGTGGTTGCATTTCTAGAGGAGCTGGAGGCTAGAAGAGTGGAAGGCTGTTGAGTTTGTTAGTTTGTATAAAGTATAATAAAAAGGATAAAAATGGATAAAAAGGGGAAAAAAATCATAGTCCGATTATTTTCGATATAAAATATACTTTTGCTTTGCCCATTGGGCTACTTTTTTTTTTTTTTTTTACATCTAAATGTCTATTAACTACCAATTTCATGTGGGCAGAACAAAAATCAGCCATAGCTTGATGATAGCTTTTCTCAGGCTTCAAGTTGTGCTGATATTTCAGCACTCTTGCATCTGCTTATGCCAAAATTACTCTGATAGCATTTACTATTTGCAAATATTAACTACAGAAGAATTTAGCCAAGTATTTCTTAATAAATCAAAATTCTCCCAGATAAAATAATGATAGAAAAAGCAGGAAGAAATCATCTTACCAGCTATGTCTTTTACAGAGCATACCTGTATACAACAGCCTTTTTAGTGAGCTACATTTGTGACTTGGAAAGGTGTTCTTACCAGGAATCATTGTATAGAGCTGAAAAATATCAGCTAGAAATGTCTTTAGTAGAATATGAACAACAGGGATAGCAAAGTTTATTCAAAATATGCACTGGAAATCTATATTCGAAATATTTTCAAATTCGTATACATTATATTCAGAACACATCTGATAGAAGAAAACCTGTCCACAAGCATGAGATGAGGATAGATGTGGACAAAATTGTGTTGCAAAAGCAGGTGCTCTAATATTCCTGGGGAAAAAATCAAACAAGGAACAAAACTGTATGTTAAGTTCCGCTAAAGTACTGTAATGATAACTAAACCCAAAAACATTAAGCCTGTAGCACTTTTAGATTCTGCAAAAAGTCTTGTCTAAGTATACCAGCAGCTTTTCTGAAGACAGTTCTGAAGCATTATATTTTCTTGAAGATTTACTATGCAGTTAGGAAGCTGAGACAGAAATCTATGTACTAACTGGAGAGGAAAATGCTTTTGGAGTTGGCTCCAAGTTCAAGCTAGCAAAATATGTGCATGAGGTTGGAAGATCTTACTTCAGTTATATCTGAATTCACTGGTAAATGGAGAAAAGAAGGAGAAAATGAAGAGAAATTACCACCAATGTCAAGGGAACATGCATTTCTTACGCTGTTGTAGTGAATATGGAAGTTGAAGTGTTTTGTAAACAAAATCACTGTATAGAAAGCTGCCATAGTTTGAATACTATTAATGTGATAAAGGTTTCTATTACACTCCTAAGCAAACAAATATCACAACAATTTTTTGATGTGTTTATAATCTGATTTTATTCACAAAGTATTTGCAAATGGGTTTTTTGCAATTTCCTGTTTGGAATATCTTGACAGTATTTTATGTGAAGAAACTTCATTCATTGTAGCATGCAGGTTTTTGACTGGGAGCAACTCTTTGCACATTCATGTTTGTTCTGTGATATGCATGTTTCACAAGTGGCTACCTGTGTGTCCTAATGTGGCCTTCTGAGCTACCTAAGGACATAAGTGCCTTCCTTTTTCCCTGGAAAAGGCTAGAGATATTATTTTCTTTGTTAGTATTTTTTTTTTTAATAAACTTATTGTCATGGTGGCTGAGTGTTTTATCTTTATGACAAAGTGTTATTAGTTGCTATTCATGTCAAAGTGGTTCAAATGGGAACTTTAAAATGTTTTTTTTTTTTTTTTCTCATTTCCAGAAAAAAAAAAAAGATTTTTGTATACTAGCATACTCAAAATGTAAAAACATCTTTCTGGTTAAAGGACTGAAACATTTGTCAAGAAACAAGATTGGGTAATTAAGTTTTTAAACAAATATAGCTCATACAAGGACATGTTTTTGGGTGACAAGTCCTTTTTGGTTAGGCCTATTGGAGTACTTAGAAAAATAGAGGAGATTTGTGGTACAAAAACAATCTTTCTTATGCCATAGAAGTTTATACCATGATTTTAATATGTAACTTGATGACTTCCTTATGAAAGAATTGTTGGAGCTAATAATTTCTTAGATAGGTTAAAAATGCTTATAGTCTTTTTCCTGCAGGAACATTTAATCGTTTTCACTAGAAATACAGTGATTATTTCCTTCACAATAATACCATACTGTGATTTTGTATTTGATTAGCATGAAAAATTATTTCAGAGGAATTCTATTTGAAAATGTATTTGTGATATTTTAAAATACCATTAAGCAATTCTTAAGAAGGCATTGTATATTATTCTATTAGTTTGCATTTTTCATCATTACTAAATGGTATACTTAGTACTTTAGCTTTTCGCATAAACTGTCAATATTCATAACTCAAATCTAAAATGGGAAAGAGTGACACATGATAGAAACTGCTTTCTCTCTGCAATCGTAGTTTCAGGATACATCCAGCTATTTTTATTGTCATAATTGGTTTTAAAATATTTAAAGCATTAGTACATGAGATACAATATTACAATTTTATGAGTCTCATTAGAGCCCTCAATCAGTGAAAACAGCAAGGCTGGGGTGCATAAGGTCATGCTGCTGTTTGAAGGCAGTGAGGGAACTCAGGGTTCTGAGGCAGGTGTAATCTATCAGGTTTTGAAGAGGAGCAACATTTGTACTCTACTTCTAGCCAGGGGAGGAGTGAGGGTTCTATTATGACAACTTCCTTTGACTTTTTATCCTTGTACATCAGCTAAAGTCAACCTAAAACCTTTCCTGCAAACCTGGTCCTGGCAAAGGAATCAGTGTCCCTTGCATTTTATGAGGAGTGATGTGCTCAGATTGGATACTAAGGGCTCATCTCCTCCAGAGACATCTCCATGGTCCTGTGCATGCTCCAGCCTTGGTGTGCTGCCACCCAAAACAAGGATTAACCTGGAAATTTTTATTGCCTCAAATGATTTTTAAACTCTGTAAACAGAGGTGATAATGAGGGATTTTCATATTCATAGACTCAAAGCCATCTTCCTCCTAACCATGGAAGAATAGTAAAGGGGTTATTATAAAATCAGGCCTGCACTGTGTGTAGAAGCTCTGAGACACAGGGGTTTTTTTATTCCTTTAATAAAATAATTGTTTTAGAGAAGTATATTTCATGTATGTTTGTACAGAAAACAAAGGCAAATTGGAATATAGCCTTTTCTATCCTTATTAATATAGCTTCAAGTGTGTTCTTTCACAATACCATTAATATTACAAACAATCTGCTGAAATGTTACAGAAAAACTACTGTGAATAAGAATTCCTTGTTCCTATGTATTACAATACAACCCTTAAGTATAATGATCAAATACTACTTATTCTAAGATTTCAGTTTGTATGCTGTGTTCCAAGGAAATCTCAGCATAGCATAGAGAACACCTGAAAGAGCCCGATCATCTCCAAACATGCTTCCCGTAATAACTTGATTTTGCCCTAAGGCGGAAGCTTCAGAAAGAACTGAATAGATCCATTACTTATGGAAACTTTGAGACATTGTAAGAAACTGGAGTGGCATTTCATAGAAGAAAAAAACAGTGGCAGATTTCATACCATGTATAGGCTCCCAAAAGACAAACACCATTTCCTAAAAGGGAATATATACACAAAGGCAGATGTTATAAATACATTACTCATTTCAATACAGCAGTGTTCCCTAAAATGACCTTGCATTCAAATCAGAGAAGACAGGTTCAGTATTCCTTTGAGGAAACACTGAATGTGCCTACATGAGCTTTCAGTTTTCATCAGGAGTGTGCTTTTCAAGCAGATCTCCAGGTTGTCTCTACTTATTGCACTTTGGTTCACAGCATACAGACTTGTTCAGTATGGTTTTCTTTTAGGTAAAACTAAAATGAAATATGCTTAAAAAAGCCAGTTCATGCATCCCAGCCACAGCCCAGGAGGAATAGTCCCCCATAAAAAAGAAAAAATAAGAAAGAGCACATGAAACCCCTTGAAATGTGTGTTGTGTGTGTTTCAGGTTCCTGCCATGAGCTACAGCTCCACGGAAGTTTTGGTTCCTCTGAA
>VWYP01033916.1:0-49082 GCA_013400435.1 Pycnonotus jocosus
TGCACTCGGCGCAGGCCAACAGGCTCCACTTGCCATGGGTGCACATGTGGGTGCTGAGGGAGATCCTGGAGCTCAGCTCCAGCCAAAGGGGCCAGTCCTGGTGCGATTGCTCTGCTGGGCAGTCAGGCAGACCCCCAAGGAGAAGGTGTCTCTCCTGTGTGGATGTTCTGGTCGGCAGCCAGGTGGCCCCGGGTGAAGTGCTGCCGGCACACCCTGCAAGGGTGATGCCGTTAAGTTTTAGCTTTCATGTTTTATGCTCTGAGCCTCATATTAAGTGTTAGTAAGCTCTCTTCACAGAGAGTAGGTAGACAAAACAAATCCTTTTCCTGCTGAAGACCAAGGACAATGTTCAGGCCCAAAAGCACAAACAATGGTGGACTGAAGGGAGGAACAAGAAGGATGAGACCTTACAACCTGAAGCTGTAATGGGACAATTAAACCCCAATATGAAAATGGACCAAAACTTATAAAAAAATATAAGACCTTGTGACTGGTCAGCCATTTTGTGACCATTTTGGGTCCACCTTGGATGTAGCCCTGGTCAGGCCCTGTCCTGTCCAAGGTGGATCCTAGAGGCCTGTGAATAAATATCTACTTTATTCTCCAGTTCTGTCCAGTCTCTGTTCCAGATCAGCCTTCCTAAGGCTTCAAAGGAAGAGCTTCTCTGCTCCTCTGTGGATGTGCTGGTGCCTCCTCAGGCTTCCCTCCTTGCTGAAGGATTTCCTGCACTCCTCGCATGACTCTGGCCCTCAGGCTTCACCCAGGCTATCCTGGCAGCCCATGGGTACAACAGAGCCACAGTGGGGATGGCCCATCTGTGGGGATACAAAAAGCACCAGGACACAAAGAGATGGGATGCTGTGGGAACAAGGTGCTGCTGATCCACACCACCTCAGGGTCAACACGGTGTTCTGCTCCTCCTCATTGCTCAGCCTTCTGACACCTTAGCTTGTACATGAAATGCTTGTAGCTCCATCTCCATCCTCCTCTCATCTGGAGAGGCTTCTCTGGCACTCCTGGAAAGGCTTCTCTGCTATTCTGGAGACTCAAACTGTCAGGCTGAAAAAATAAAGGGAAAATTATTAGGTTATTATTTTTTCTGCCCCTCCTGTGCCCAGTGTATCAACACAATGGGTGGCACCTTGGCTGCTGCACAAGACACTGAACCTGGGGCCTCTGAAGACACTGGCAGAGAGGGCAGGAACAGGATGATTTCCCAAAGTTTTTGGGGGTTTGTGATGGATTTGCTGCTGCAATGACACTCAGCTCTACTACTGCCATGCTGGTGATTTACTCTCAGAATTGTGCTCTGTCCTTGGACCAAGAAGACAATAGGAATAACAATTATAGTAACAATAGCAATAATAACAACAAAACCAATAATAACAATAATAATATTATAACTCCAAACCCCAACCACCTGCAAAGTCATACTGAGCCAGGAGAGAGAAAAAACACCCACCTGGAGCAGGAACTGGTTTAGTGTTTACTGTTGGAGGAAACACTCCAAGGTGGGCCATTAATGCAGGAGCAGCTGTGAAAACACAACAGGTTTTATCTTAAAGCAGACAAAGCAGCAGCCAGGCTGGAAAGAGGGCTCAGAAAAGTTCAATATTTTGTGTTTATTAAGGAATATCATTAATGGTGAATAGGTAGTGGGTTTAGCCTGGGCACCAAGGACCTCCTGGGGTCTGGGTGATGCTGGAGGGACACGGGGAGCCTCAGGTGCGGTGGGTCACCGTGGTGTCCTCAGCCTGTCCCCTCTCCAGGGATGCTCACACTTGTCCCTTAGAGAAACCTCTCACTGGCAACAGCATTTTAATCGTCAGGAAATCTGGCAAAACCCCCAACAAATCCTTAAATTCAGACCAACGCTAAAGAAGAAATTCCTGCCTACTTTCTACCTTTTATTTTTTCCCCTCTTTCTACTCTCTAGATCCTCTGCATCCAAATCCACCCATTACTTCCAGCTCCGTGATCCCCGGGGAGGGGAATGGCAGAAACGGGTCCCAGGGGGTGGCTGTGTCCTTGTCCTGGCTCCGGGGACGCAGGAAGGGCTGGTGGCCGGAGCTCCAGGAAGAGCTGGTGGCCGAACGCCTCTTACCTGGGCGGTCTCTCAGGTGAGCGCTGGCATCTCCCTCCTCCGGAGCATCCTCGGCGGCACCGCCGCGGCGGGGACCAGGCCGGGCATTGTGTGGTGGCCGCACCCGGGCTGACCTAAAGCAAGCCTGACCTAAAGAGCTACTGGAGGAAGGGTGAAGCCAAACAAAGCCGGAGAACCAAGCCCGGCGGAGCAAGGCAGAAGCTCCGCGCTGGCAGCGCCCCGGGGGATGCCCAGGCACAGCCAAAGGAGGGAGCGGAGGGGGATTTCTCCCCGAGGTCTCCTTCTTCTGCTCCGCTGTCTCGGTGGAAAGCTGGAAGGGTCCCCAGCTCTCGCTGCCTTCTGGGAATTGTAGTCCCCCCTCCCTGCATCCCTGGTCCCCATCCTGCCCTCCATTGCCACTGGGGCAGCTTTGAGACATTTCCCTCTTGTCCCATCTGAGCGTGTTCCCTTATTTTTTGTTCGTCTGGGAAGGGAAATCTCCTGCGGCACAGCAAGCATCCTTCTTCCTTCCCAGGCTCCAGGAAGTTTCAGGAGAGGAAAGATGCGTTCCAGGGAGTATTTCTGTATCCTGAGAGGAAGGATGCATTGTTCCAGAGGGTATTCCTGTGCCTGCAGCAGTTTGCAATCCCCGTTGGCAGAGTGGGGAGGGCTTGTGCCCATTTACCAGCAAAGGATCCCTTTGATACTCGGTGACTCTGTGGATTTGACAAGGTGGAACACAGAGGGGTGTGAAATAGGCTTAGCAGAGGGATGAGCATTGCCGGGGAGAGACTGAGCCTTAGCAGGGCACCCAGATCATCTTGGGTCTGCCCTGCACAATGAGGCTTAGAGGTTCAGCAGGAGGCTCCAGCCCAGGATGCTTCCCTGGGAAGGTTTTGGAAGCATGGGAATGAAGAAAAGCTGCTGCAGCATGACTCTTCCCTGGGACAGAGACTAGGGGCTGTCCCATGTCTCTGAGGCTGGACAATAACACTCATTCCTGCATGCACCAGCACTTCCAAACCTCTCCTATATACGATTCAAGGCTGCAAACATGCTGTTCTTCTCTTTAACTCGGGAAACTGAGGCAGGAGATGATGAGGTGTCTGGCTTGGATCACACAAGAAAATTTACAGGTTCTGTGGGACTCAGACTTACTCTTACACACTTTTTGTGCCTGGGTTAGAGTCTGCTGATGTATTTCCTACCCCAGTACAAACCAGCAGCACCAGTTTGAGGGTGCATTGCACCTACATTGCAGCTTGTACCCCAGTGGAGTGAAGAGAGAATTTGTGCAAATTCAACTCCACAGCAGGACATGCACAGCAGCAGAAGACACACAACCCTCATTCAGTTTGCCTTACTCAAGTTGCTCTGCTTTGATGCACAGGAGTCCCACAGCAGGTCCTGGACAGACAGGAGACACAGTACAGGGCCACAGTAGACCCCAGGTTGTGTTCAGGACTCCTTGAGCAACATTTCCCCTTTCCATCCTTTCTTTTTCCATGCTACCTTCCCACAAACCCTGCCTGGTGCCAGTCAGCAGCTCCATCACCCCCATCTCTGTGTGTGGTACCATGGAGGGGAAGAGTTGGGACAGGACATGGAGAGGGGCTCACCTGGAGCAACTGGAGGGGTGGAGATGGTTTGTGTGGCTTCTTTGCATCCAGAAGGTTCTGGAAGAGGGGCCAGCATTGTGCCATCCCAGCTGTGTCAGTGTCTATTTGTCCACTGAGGCATAATTTACTTTATTCCAAAGTGGGCATCTCCAGCAGGGCAGAGGACTTGCACCCTCAGAGCTCCTGTTCCTCTCCACTGACATCTTCATTTTCCCAGCCCCAGCTCAGCCTCTCCTCCAAACAGACCAGATCTGCCTGATGTCCCCTCAGACCCATGCAAAGCCCCAAAATCCAAGGAAAGAGAGATCAAATATCCCTTGGTATCAAATATCCCAAGGTTTTGTTCATGTGTTGAAATAGTCTCCAAGCATTTTATGTTCATGTACAAAGTGTTTCACTGACAAAGCTGTGATGGTTTGACAGAGCTAGGCTGTGTCCAGAAACACCTCTTTGTAAACCCAGTTTGGAAGTGGTGATGGCCCAGCCTGAAGAGTCTCCACTATCCCAGGGAAATCCACTCTGGAAGTGAAGCTGTGCCATCAGCTGCCTCTGCAATGCACCACTAGATGCCAGTGAAAGCCCTGCCTGGTTCTCCCACTTAGAAAAACCTCATCCTTGGGACAATTTGCTATGTTATATTGTGGTGGTTTTGTTTTTGTTTTGGTGTTTTTTGTTTGTTTGTTGGTGTTGTTTGTTTTATTTTGTTTTTTTAAGGTAATGCTTCACTTTTGGTCTAATAAAGCCTCTTGCATTTAGGCAGTAGGTGTAAATAAACATGTGAATGTGTTCTGCTCACATCCTCTCTCTGTTTCTCTCACCATTCCTCTCTCTGTTTCCCAAATATATATTATAAACTTGCCTTTGCTTGCTCTTATTCAAATGAGAATTATTTCCCAGTGTCTTCCCAGACCAGGATCTCACCCCCAAGCTCCTTTTCTCATAAAACACCCTAAACCTCCAAGAATTTCACCTGCCAGATCCTCTCTCCCCTGCATCATGATTTGATGTCCTGATATGAACAGTCATTTCAGGAAGCACAGAGGTGCTGGCACAGCAGGTCCCAGCCCTGTCCTCCTTTGGGAGATCATTCCCCATATCAGGACAGCAAAAAGCAAGACATAGGTCCAGCTTACCCATCTGTGGGAATAATAACCTGGAAGAACAGATCTGCACAGAGTTGGAAAGGGATCAAGTTGTGGCAGTGGTGCCTATAACCAGCTTGCAGGTGTTTGGTGGGAAGGTGAAATGAATGAAACTAGGAAAGAAATCTTACATGGAGAAAAAGTAAAATTATAAATCTCACAGCTCTGTGCACCTGCAAGTTCTGTGCTGCACTTCCCTGTTGTAGAGAGCACTATAGGACTGAAATGATCTCACATTCTGCCTTACAGGGCCTGGAGTTCTGCACTTTGCAGAAAATAACCTGTCCCATTTTACCCCCTGACATTTCCACAGGTCTAAATCCTTGAGCAGCCACCAGGCTTTGCACACAGGGGTTTTCTTGTTGTTGTTGTTTCTTTTTTGTTTGTTTGTTTTTTTTCCACCTGACTGGCTTGGACTGTCCCATGGGCACTCAGAATGAGCACAAGGATCAGCAGCTACCCAGGAGGAATGTGGGAGTGTGTCCTTCCATCCCCTAATGGCAGAGCACCCTCCAGCTCAGGAACACCTTTGGGCAGGTTGGGTGTTGGATCCTTCTCTTCCAGCACCTGTGCACCTCCCTGGAGTGCCTGGAGCTGGTTGCCATTGGAGACGAGGTGTTGGAATTGATGGAGAAAAGGTCTGATCCAGGCTGGTGATCCCTGTGTCGCTTTTTCAGACAACCCCTAACCCGTGTTTGACCAGCCAGCTGTATCTGACAAGGCTACAGAGGGGAAGTGAGAACTAAATTTAAGCCAAGCTGTCCCATGCACCAGTGCCTGATTAATTATTCCGTGGAATAAAAATGAAATTTGGCAAAATAGAGGAGGATGAGGAAATCTTCACTCTGCTTTAGAAGGAAATATTGCCTCAGGTTTTATTAGAGGTGCCACAGTTAATAATCATGTCAGGAGGCTTCAGAGCAAGAGGTGGGATGTTGTGCTGGGTACACACAGTGCAGGGGGATGGACATTTGGGAGTGGGGAGATAAGGCAGCAGGGAGCCCAGCTATTTGTTCAGGTGAGCCTGTGATTGTTCCTGAGATTTGCAAACATGAGAGGTGCCAGCTGAGGCTGAGGGAGCCCCTCTCTGCCTTGTTGCACTATGGATTGTTTTTGTTAATTTAGGAAACAGCTCTCACAGCAAGACAAATGTGATACAAGAGAATAAAGTGTTCAAAATTACAACTCATTTTCTATGCCATTCCTACCCCCTGCTTTTCTTTAATTGCTTTTGAGCATCTGATTAACAAGGAAAGCTTTTCTTTGTTTGGCCTGCATCTCTTACAGCTTCATTGTGAAGCCAAAACCCACAGTTTCTCCTCCTGCCACAAGAAAAACAACTGCAGTGTCTGTGGCTGCTTCCATATCCATCACAATCCTCTGATAAGAGCTCAAAATGAAAAACTGGTGTAAGCACAAATGGCCCCAGAGCTGATTTCAAGCCTGGACAGATCACAGTGACTTATCTGCTTCCTACAATCGATGGACTTCTTGAACCTGAAGTTGGTTTCGTTTTCTTGGGGAGAGCTCCTGGTCACTGGCTCCTGCTCTGTCAGGAGGGAGAAGGAAGGATTGTGGCAGCGATGCCCCCAAATCAGAAACCCCTCCTTGCCCTACTCACCCTGCCCCATGTGCTGGCACCACTGTGGGATTGATCAAACATCTCCAAGAGCTTGAAGTTGTGAGCCGGGAACCAGGATGCTGCAAGAACCTGGATATTTACCCTGCCCCAGTTACCCTTCATCCCCTGAGTCCTGCTCTCTTTGCTGTGGTTACAACTTTCTATCCCAAAACTGCTGCCTCAGTATGAGACACCATGAAAATCTACAGCTCTAAATGTCATGGAAAAGGTGAACAGACAGCACAGCAGCCTTCCCAGGGCCTCTCCAACAGAGCAGCTGCTGCCCAGTGCTCTTCCTCTCCTGGTCTCATCTTTTCTCCACAGCAAACCCCACAGGTCCTCCCTGCCAGAAACCACCTGCAATGAAGTTGTGGCTGCCCAAGCAGTGAGCCCTGCCTGTCATCTGCTGCCTTTCAGCCCCCACATCCCACTGAAAGGCAACCAAATGTGTATCTCCAGGACAGGCAGGTATTTTCCAAGTCCAGGGAATTAAAGTGGAGTCCAGCCATGAGCCTGTCCTGTGCTGGTGCCTCAGTTTCCCTCACTTTCAAAAATCCCTGCAGCACAGTCATGCTCCCTGGTGGTGAGCGAAGCTTATATTCTGCAGAGGAATTTCAAGGGTGTGAATCACCCACTCTAAATGACACATCTGCCTCAGCTGAGGTGGATTGTGAGGTTTTTTATCTTCCTTTCTTCTTTGTGTTAGAGCCGGGATTAATACACAGGAGTCATAGTTTCGTGTTTGGACTCAGAGTTTATTAACTCATATATGTACAGCCTCATGAGTCATAAGCCCTAAGTAGCAAGATAGAAAACAAAGGTAAAATGGAGCTGGTTCTAACTCTTTCCAAGGTTAAGTGCTAATCACCCAATAACAAGGTGACACCTGTATTATTTCTATTTTTGACCCAAAAATGACCACCCAAGGCCTGCAGTGTGGACCTTTTCCACCTAATCAGAGAAAAACACCCAAAACCATGAAGAAGAAGGAAGAAGAAGGTAAAGAAGGACTTAGACAATGCCCCAAATCCTCCATCTTGCCCCTTATATATTACTACACACTAAAATCCCAGATGTAATTTTCCAGAATTCCAACAGTGGATCCCACCTCTGCCCCCCCGAGCTGATTTCTGCAGGCTGGGCTCTGGCTCAGGCAGGGATGTGCAGATCTTGCCGTGCAAATCCTGATGTCAGGACCAAACCACGATGTGCTGCTGCCTCCTCTCTTCTCCTGCCTCTTCCCAACCCCTCTCCTCTCTGGGATATGTCAGTGGGGACTGAAGGCAAGGGAAACGTGTGAATTTGCTCTCCAGGAGGCCAGGGAGGTGTTGTGCCCCTCTGATGTGCCATGGCTCAGGGTGCTGGGCCTGGGGGAAGCCCGGTGTGCCCTGGTGCACACAGCCCTGGGAGCTGTGAGCAGCTGTGGGACAGCTGCTGAGAAATGTGTGACCAAATCCTCAATGAGTGACAGCTCTGGAAGAGAGCTGAGTCTCTGTGTGCATCCCACACCCCCCCCCCCCCCATCTCCTTTTCCACATTCTCTGACAGGAAATGTGGTTTATCCTAAGATAAGAACACTTTGACTTTAAACTGAAAACCAGCAGGTTTGGATTGGATATTAGGATGAAATTCTTCCCTGTGAGGATGGTGAGGCTCTGGTACAGGGTGTCCAAAGAAGCTGTGGCTGCCCCTGGATCCTTGGAAGTGTTCCAGGCCAGGTTGGACAAGGCTTGGAGCAACCTGGGACAGTGGAAGGTGTCCCTGCCCATGGCAGGGGGTGGAATGAGGTGATTTTTAAGGTCCCAACCCAATCCCATCCATGATTCTGTGAACACCAAGTGTGTGTTGCAGAAGGAGCTGTCTGGATGCCCCTTTAAATGATGCATTCCAGGGATGGGGGAGCTGAGGTGTTTGTGATTGACTTTGTTGAAAAAGGGGATAAAGGTGCTGCTGGACACTGAGCCAACTGGGCAAACTGGTGAGTCCAGGCTGCTTCTGGGTGGATCCCACCCCAGCATCCCTGCAGGGTATGTCCAGCTCCAAGGGAAGGAACCCTTACTTTTGTATAGGTGATAAAATCTGGTCAAATACAGAGATAAAATCCTAAAGCAGCTCCATAGGTGCCTTGTTGCTTTTTAACTGTGAGTTCTGCAAGATGAGAGAGTGTAAACCTGTGTGTTTCTGGCCAAACCTGCTTATATTATAACTCTTTAGACACAGGTTTTTGACCAAATCTGAGACTAAGAGGCTTAGACTTCTCTGAGAAGTTTAGACAGTAAGAGAGTCACAAAAGACTCAAAATGGGGACCATAACTCAATTTTAATCGGTAATAATCTATTTTAAATAAAACCATCTGTAATCTAAACTATGCTCTTTAGATACTGCACTGGCAATACTTAGATGCTGTATTAGCAATAAATCCAATCATAATTACCCAGATATGAAAATCACTGTGTCCCATTCTCATGCCTGACAGAGCCCTCACTTGGCTGCTCTGCTGATCTTTCTCCTGCTTTGCCTTCCAGTGTAGAGAACATTTCCTTCCTCCTTGCTTTACTTCTTAGGTACATCCTCCATGCAGTAAAAATACACCCTGGGAGAGAAGCACCACTCAGTTCTTTGAACCAAGGAAAAGAGTAGCCCCAATTAAAATGCTCAGTCTGTGCTAAAAGGACAAGTTTTCCCTGGTGCAGGGTAGTTACTGCCTCTTCTTTCAGCTCCTGTTTGGTTTAATCTCCCTGATCCCCTCTATCACCCTCCTGAAGACTCATTCACTGTCCTCCACTTGAGAAAGGATTGTCAGGTTTCTATGTATAAAGTCTACAAGACTGAAAAGGGATAATAAATTCATTCTTAGAGGGTAGAAACACATTTTCAAAGTGGTTTTATCTATCTACAGAGGACCAACAAGCTGGTGGAGAAAATAAAACGAGCAAAACCTTTCATCAGCTTTCATGACTTTCTCAAAGGCCTAGAGTGTAGTTCACAGATTTATTTATTTTAAATGATATGAAAAGCCATCTTTGTCCTTCAAAGCCCAGCTGCTCTTATGTTTAGGGCAATTTTTAGCCTGAAAACCCCTTGGATTCCTGCCAAGAAGCCTTAAAATCCAAACTTGCAAGTGAAGAAATGGGGTGGAAATCCTTCCAGGAGGACATGGAAGCCAAATGGTTTGGGGAAAAAAATGTCTATGAGCCCTTCAGCTCCAGGATATTTAGGGTCAGTAACTCTCGTGCTCCGGGTGATTCAGCCACCACCCTGAGACACCCAGAGCATCACTGGTCCTTGTACATTCCCAAAACTTCACATCGCTCCTGGGCCTGTGAGAAACCCAGCAGGGAGGGCTCTTACAGCTGTTTATAAACATTTAACATCTTGCCCAGGTGAGCAGTCCTGGTGAAGTGCCCAGACTCCAGAAAGAGCTGCTGCAACCCCCTGATATAAAGGCTAATTGTGTGACAATAAGGCATTTAAAGCCAGTCCAAGCACTCATCTCCTGCTCTGCGGGCTGAGTTTAGTGGTTTGTGCTGCAGAACTGGGAGCAGGAGGACTCTCCATGCAAGCACAAAACCTTTGTTGAGAGCCAAATCCCTGTTGTCACCCCGGGGCTCCTCCTGTGCTCTGGGAAGCTCTCAGTCCCCTCTCCACCAGTGGTTGTATAACGTGGGGAGCAAAGTGCTGGGAGCAAACCAAGAGATGCCTCTCCTGTTGAAAGGAGCAGATGGTGCTTATTATCAGGAAAAACCTTTGAAGTGCCAGGGCTTTGTTGTTCTGCTGTTGGAGCCAATGGAACTTTAATATGGGCTCCTGTAGGAGTGGAACCAGGCTCTCTCTGTTCTGAGAGTCTGCTCTTCCAGTCCCCAAAATGTGCTTAGGTCAGAGCTTTTCTGCTCTGGTGTTTTGTGGGGTCTCTGTGCTGTGTTTTGGGTTAGCACTGGTGCCTGCTCTGCTCCGTGCTCAGTCCAGAGCCAGGGCATGGAGATCCTCCTGGCAGGAATCTGCTCAGCCTCCAGACCAAGAAATTCAGGTGTTTCTCTTCTTACCTGATCCTGGGAGTGTTCCAGGCCAGGCTGGATGGGACCTGGACTAACCTGGTCTAATGCAAGGTGTCCCCACCCATGGCAGAGGGTTGGAAGGAGATGATCTTTAAGGCCCCTTCCAATCCAAACCATTCTATGATTTGATGGTTCTTGCAGTCAGCACAGCATGAGCTGAATCTGCCTGTGGTTGTGCCATCCTTGGCAGCTGTGTCTGATCTGCTGGCACAGGACAGTGGGATCCTGCTGTCACACCAACCAGAGCTGCTGCACTCAGAGCAGCCCTCAGGCACCCCAGCCCTGCAGATCACTGCAGCCTGGGAAAACATCCCAATGCAGTTTCCCTCTCCTCAGCCACTCCTGGGCAGTGCCAAAGTGGTGGCACTTCAAACCCCTTCAGCCCTCAGTCAGCTTTGGATGCTCCTTGAAGCCCTTGCAGGGAGGCTCCTGCTGCTCCCTGGCAGGGGATTGGGAAGTAAAGGTCAATGCCAGGATCTCCAGTTTCACCAGTGAGGGAAACAAGGCCCAGAGCAATTTTACCCTGTGTTACAAAGCACTAACACACTGCTGGGAATAAACCCCAAGTTTCCATCCACTTTCCTAGATGGTGAATAAGGGAGGACAGGACATCTAGGCTATAGTGCTTTAATTCACTCTTGGAATGATTTTAAACGAGTTTTTTGTTGTTGTAGTGACCAGCGCTTTCTGAAAAGCTAAACAGAAATCAGTGACTCATCCTGGCTGGGAGCATCCCTCTCTTTTGTGTTATTTTGGCACAATCCTTCTTGGAAAGCAGTGCCACTGCATTTCTTCTGCCTGCAAGAAGAAAGCTTTATCCAAATGAGCCAAACTTCAAATCTTTCTTCTATGAAATGAAGTGGTCACATTATCCAGGGATGTCTAACACCTGCTTGGAAACCTCCAGGCATGAAGAAGCTCCAGCCTTCTCAGTCAATAAATCCCAGTGTTCACTCCAGAAGGAAGCAGAATTTATGTCACAGTGTTTCTAACGCTGGGTAATGAGCTCCTGACGTTTCCCTTTGAGAGGGCTGCAGGATTGTGTCTATTTAGTGGAGCGTGTTTCAGGGTGCTTTTGCAGAGTGGAAATGTGATGTGTCTGAGACAAACAGGGCTGTTTATCCAACAGCAATCCACAGAGGTGGCACAATCCCAGCCATGTGCTTGGAGAGGATTTCCAAGTTTCAGCTCCATATTTCTCCTGTCTGCTGCCTTGGCTCCTCCTCCCAGCTCTGCTGCCTCTTGCTGTAGAGCAGATCCCAAAACTCTCCCAACTCTGCTGCCTCTTGCTGTAGAGCAGATCCCAAAACTCTCCCAGCTCTGCTGCCTCTTGCTGTGGAGCAGATCCCAAAACTCTCCCAGGTCTGCTTCATCTTCCTGTGGAGCAGACCCCAATCCCTCCCAGACCTGCTGCATGTTAATGTGGAGCAGATCCAAAAAATCCCTCAGCTCTGCTGCCTCTTGCTGTGGAGCAGATCCCAATCCCTCCCAGCTCTGTTGCCTCTTGCTGTGGAGCAGATCCCAATCCCTCCCAGCTCTGTTGCCTCTTGCTGTGGAGCAGATCCCAAAACTCTCCCAGGTCTGCTTCATCTTCCTGTGAAGCAGATCCCCAAACCCCACCCATGCTGAGCAGCATTTTGGGATGAATCTCATCTGAGCTTACTGCAGACAGCTTTGAGGCAGTTTTCCTCATTAAAGCCCCTCTGTTGTCAATAAATGATGGGATTTAGCCCACCTCAAGGAAAAGAGATGAAGTTGTCCTCTAGAGAATCCTATTTCTCTGCTCTGACTGTAGAGGGACTCTGGACTTAGACTGGACACCCAGACCACCAAAAGGAGGGCAGATAAATCCTCTGCTTGATCTGCAGAGTCTCCTTGATATCTGTGAAATTTAGAAAGACAGTGTGGATTTGACTCAGTGGATTAAACATAAATATTTTCTGACTTCTGAGATGCTCTGCCCCAGCATCTTCCAGCTCTTTCCCCAGGGAAGAACAGGTCTCTAAAGGCTCTGTCTCATGTCTCTCTTCTCTCTTTGGGTATCAAGGCTGTGCAAAAGTAGTAAACACCTACATTTCAACATCTAATTTGAATATTCTTCCACATTAGAGCAGGTGAACTTGCACTTGACAAAACCAGGCCAATTCTGTGTGATCCAAATGTCCTCACAGATGGATATTTTCACTCAGGAGGCCATGCTGCTCACCAAAGGATGTGCAGAAAAGAGCATTTTCCTCACCCAAGGGAGGACTTTTGTGCTGGAAAGCTGTTTCTTCCAATAACTTGCAGGCTTTGACCTCTTTTTTTGAGGAAAAGCATCAGTCAGAAATAAAGATACTTGTCAGGATTTAGAATCCTCAGTATATTTTTATCGGAAGATGGAAATTTTTTTTTCTCCAAGGCAAAGATAACAGGACCTGTGAAATCAGTCAGATTGGAGCTCATGTCAGCTGCTCCTTAGAGATGCCAAAGTTGAAACACTTGAGTTAAAACTCTTTCTAAAATAATGAAATCTGTTAAAAAGGATTTAAGAAAAAAAAAAGTTTGCTCTGAATTTATCCTTTGAAAAAAATATATCTTTTGAAACTTGAGATTCCCTGTAATAATGTGATTTCAAGCAGTGCAGGAGTGAGTGAAACAGAATAACTGAGGTTTTTAGCAATATCAGAAGTGTTTAGTCACTCTGCACAGAGGAATTGAGTGTCCAGAGAGTGAGAAAAATCAAGGCTCCAGTAAAATAAAGCCAATATATAGGAAGCAACTATCCATTCTCACAAAGCAGGCAGCTGAGTTAACCAGTGTAGAGTATTTTGCTGTGAAAGAGAAAATATTCTTTCACATCATGATTTATCTGGGCTGTTTTGTCTCATGTCTGAGCTGTGCCCTCCCCAGACTGATCAGATCTCTGCTGGTTTTAGGAGGTCTGAAGGGGTTAACCCAGATGGAAGTCAGCTATTTACTTTTGACTGAATTTGACAGGTATTTTCTGCCCAGGTATTTATTTTTGAGTGAGTATTCCTCCCTCCAGCTGTCCCAGCCTTTCTGCATAGGACATTTTGTACAGAAACCCCTCATGTCTCTACTCCTACATTTGCAGATCCCAATTAATCATGTTTCTTGTTTTCATCCTGTTTTTCATTTGACCCACAGTGATTACAGAAATGTGGAAGGAGAATATTGCCAACTCTACTTCTGCCTTGTCTTGGAATTCCTCCATTCACGTACTAACAAAGCAAAAGTGGTGTCCCATGGTAATGGATGTGTTTGTAAGCTGACAGGGAGGAAAATGATGGTAATTTGTAGGCTGGAAATGCAGGGAGGAGAGTGCTGTGCTTGTCTTTCCACAGGAGCTGTTCTGGTTATCTGTACTTGATGATGACCAAAAAATGTGAAGTTTTTCCTTATTCTTTCTTCTGGGGGATGTGTGTGATCAACAAGGGGACTTTAGTAGCAAAGGACTGAGGAAAATTCATTTTCATGGCTCTAAAAAAAATTAAGAAGCTCCCAAACATGTGACAGCTCTTCTGGGTTATTTCATTCCATCTGGCCTCCTTCACATACCTAAGGTTTCTCCCAGAAAGATCCCTATCCAGTTTCCTCCTTCTCATTTCGAGCAGCATATGCCAGGCAGTTTGTGGGGGAAAAGGCTGCTTGTGAACCTCGGTGGGTTCATGATCCATGCTCCAGAGAGGTGATGATCACAGCTGACATCTCAACACAACAGAACCCACGAGGAACAACCCTTTTAGAGGCTCCCCTGCAAATCCCCAAGAAAATTTCTCAGCATTGGTGACAACATTTCTGCTGAGAGGGGAAGCTTTTAGGGAAAATATAGAATCACAGAATTATTAAAGTTGGAAAAGTTCTACAAGATCGAGTCCATTAACCTAGCACTGCCAAGTCCACCACTAAACCAAGTCCCCAGGGTGGTGCATTGGTACACCTGATGAGCATTTCCAGGGATGGTGATTCCAGCATTTCCCATTCCCATCCACCTGCCAAGCTCTCATCTCCTCCTCTCTCCCCTCCTTAAAGCCCAGGCAGTGTGAGAGGCAGGGCCAGTCCATGGCAAGCTTTGCCCAGAGTAACTCCAGCTGAGCAGAGCAACCTCTGGAGCATCAACCTGTGCCCCAGCACTGGGAATTGCAGACTGGAGGTTGGAATCTCCTTCCAGTATCCAGTTTTAGGATCTGTTGGGAGCCTCTGGAACTGCTCTTGAATTGTCCCAGCAGTGCCAGCCCTGCATGGCTGGTGCCAAGTAATGACAGAATTGTGTCCCTTTCTCTGAAGGGTCCTGCCCTTGCCTTACTTGAAGCTTTGCCTGTGTCAAGGAGGGGGTGAGGAGGAGCCATGAAACAGCTGAATCCCTGTTCCTTTGTCGAGTTGAGAGCTGTTCTTCTGTGCCAGAGCCCTCCTCTGGAAGGGAGGAAGGTGAGAGGAATGACAGACTTGTCTTTACAGACAACCAGTGGGTCTGCTGGTAGATAAACTAGCACTGAGAGATAAAATAAACAATGGGAAGGATTCCAGTGACTGATGAATAGAAAAGAAGATATTTGCCTTTACAAACAAACCATAGGTTTGCTGATAAATGAAATTCGATATTGAAAAATCAAAGAAACAATGGGGAAACCTCATAAATTCCATAAGAATTAAAAATTAAAAGGGGGGTTATACATTAAAGGGGAATTTTAAGTATTAGGTACTCCAGGAAGTCTGTAACTCTCAAGTACCTCAGCAATGGAGAGAGAGAGAGGGAAATGTGGCTGGGAAATTGGGATAAATAGGAGGCTGCATCCTCCAAAAATTTGAGAGACCCCAGAGAAAATGCTCCATGGCTTCTCTCTTTATTCGAATAAAGTCAAAGGACTCCTCTGTCTCCTTTTTGGACACAAACCTCTGGCATTTGTGGATTAACTTTCCTAACAAAGGTATTTGCATGTGCTTGTCCTGTGAATGTCTGATGGGAGTCTGAGACTTACTAAGAAAAGTCAGAGAATTGTTCAAGAGAAAATCTGAAGTTTACCAGCCCAGGAAATGCCAGTGCCACAGTCAGCTCTGTGTTACAGGATGCAGGGAAGAAGGCATCACCAAGATATAGAATCACAGAATCACAGAACCACAGAATTTCTAGGTTGGAAGAAGATCATTGGGTTCAACCCAGCCCCAACACCTCAACTAAACCATGGCCCCAAGTGCCACATCCAGGCTTTTTGTAAACACATCCAGGACTGGTGACTCCACCACCTCCCCGGGCAGACCATCTCAGTATTTTATCACTCTTTCCATGAAAAACTTTTTCCTAATATCCAACCTGTATTTCCCTTGGTGCAGCTTGAGGCTGTGTCCTCTCATTCTGTCAGTGCTGCCTGGAGAAAGAGACCAACCCCACCTGGCTACAACCACCTTTGAGGAAGTTGTAGAGAGTGATAAGGTCACCTCTGAGTCTCCTTTTCTCCAGGCTAAACAACCCCAGCCCCCTCAGTCTTTCTTCATATGGTTTGTGTTCCAAGCCCCTCACCAGCCTCGTTGCCTCCTTTGGACGTGCTCAAGTGTCTCAATGTCCTTCCCAAACTGAGGAACAGAACTGGATACAGCACTCAATGTCCATCCTAAACTGACACACCCAGAACTGGACACAGCACTCAATGTCCACCCTAAACTGGGGAACAGAACTGGACACAGCACTCGAGGTGCAGCCTCACCAGTGCCCAGTACAGGGGCAGAATGACCTCCCTGCTCCTGCTGGCCACACCATTCCTGATCCAGGCCAGGATGCCCTTGGCCTTCTCAGCCCCCAGGGCACACTGCTGGCTCATGTTCAGCTGCTGTCACCAGAACCCCCAGGTCCCTTTCTACCTGGGTACTGTCCGGCCTCACTGTGCCCAGCCTATAACATTGCAGGGGGTTGTTGTGGCCAAAGTGCAGGACTCGGCACTTGGACTTATTAAACTTCATCCTATTGGACTCTGCCCATCCATCCAACAGTTCTAGGTCTCTTTGCAGAGCCCTCCGTCCTTCCTTTTTCAGCAGTTTGGGCAGACTGGAATGTTGGGTCCTAAAAACCAAAGCAGGTTTGCACAGTGTAAACGCGGTCAGGGTGCTCCAGATCCTTCAGCCTTTGCTCTGAATTGTGCTCTGAGACTCTTCACTCTTTGCTTTATGCAGCCCTGCAGAGAAGAAAGTCGTTTAATCTGTGCAGACAGCTAGGTGTAGCCAGCAGGAATCCGTTCTTTTCTCTGCTGGTCATTGGAAATTAGCATTAATTGACGGTCATTAGCTGAGAAGTGCCTCTAATCAGTCAGCTCTTTGTCAAGCTTTACATTCATTTGTTCTAGAATTCACAGTCAACCCCTCTGCCTTGCCACCGCCCGTGGCAGTGGAATAAACGGGAGAGAGACGGCAGATTCAGTCCCTCTCCTGCAAAAATCAATCCCACATCATCAGCTATGCTTTTATCAGCCATCCATGGGACTTTGTGGGTTCAGTCTTGAGATTTCGTGCAAGGGCTTGACAAAATCTTGCCTCAGAATGGACCCTTTTCAATGCTTAAAAGTGTTGCTCAAATATAACGATCTGTAATTTCAGATGCCTTTGTAATTAATTATCATCAAGAAATCACCATTTACTAGATTTTTACCACTGCCAAAGTCCAAAAATTTCCACAGGGTGAGGTGAGTTCCCCAAACATGAGTTAGTTTTCCCACATAATGCAGGGAAAGCATGGACAGCTCACTTTCCTCTTGCAAAACCCTTGTGGTGCTGTGATGAGACAGAGAGCTGCTCATTTTGGCAGGTTTTGCCTGCGAAATCCCCAGACAGAGAACACAACAGGAGCCAATTGACAACTTCAGCAGGTTGTGTCTGCCTTGGAAGTGATGTTTGCAGAGAGGGTCAATCATTCCAGCTCCCAAACAGGCAGAAGGAGTTGAAAAAGAAAATAGTTGAAAAAGAGAATGCATTAGGAAGTTGAAAGATTGAATTTTAGGGATGTTTGCAGTTGTATGCAGGTTGTAAGAATGACCAGCCAAAGGTTTATGTGCTGTTCTCTGCAGCCAACAGCCAATTTATAATTAACAGTAGAGGATATTATTCAATGTGGTGATTTTTTAGGGATGATAGGGATGTATTTCCATTTTCTCTGGTTCAGAAAAAAAAACAAAGCAACATGGTGAGTATAACTATGATTGCTTAAAGAGATAGTTGAGACAAACACTCCCATAGGAAGACATCATAGGAAGACAACAAGACTTTCAGAGAAAATTCAAATATTTTTCCTTCCGAGATCATTCGTGTTTCAAGGGATGGATCACTGAAGAAATTTTTTTTTTGGCAGAAATAAAGAACTGAATTAAGAGATAAAGGACAATGCTGCAGACACACTTTATCTGTGGTTCCTGCTGACCAGTGGCTCCCAGACCAGCACATCTTGTTTTGAGGAGCCCTTTTCCTTCTCACCTTTGTCCCTGGGGCTTCCTTGTCCATAGCGTCTATTCCTTTGCTCTCTTACAGTTATTATTTGTGTCTCTGCAACACTCTCAGTTTGTAGATCCCTCTTTGTGAGAAACCATTGGGTTCGATATGGTTTTGGAGGAAGGGGAAAACTCAAGTTTTGCTTTTTTTGGCAGGGTGTCACTTCACAAGTGTTCTTCCTTTTATCACTGCTTCTTATTCTTGCCTGAAACGAGTGACAGTAACAGCTCCCTGACAGTAGGAGGGGAAAATCGTTAGGATGAAAACACAGTAAGCTGCTTTAAAAGCACTGCTGCCTCTTTTGATATACTTTTTACATACAAATGAGGTAGACTGCTATAGAATTAACCCTGATGGGAGATCCGTGTTTTTAGGCAAACAAGATGTTTTGATGAAAAATGGAGATATCAGGAAGTGAGGGAGATGAGGAGAGAGGGTGGAATTACTTGGGGAAGGTTCCCGTGTTACCCTTTGAGGAGTCTGTGCGATGAGATGATGTGTTAGACTCCTGTGCCTTTGTAGTGTATTTTCATTATTTGTAGTTTGTGACATTTTTAGGTTCCAGCTGGGAGTGCCACAGGAAGGGAGGCAGATTTCAATGGGAAACAATCACTCACCTTCAAGGAAGGACAGCTCACATGGGAAGGGAGAGAGGCAAGTTATGAGGAGAGAAAGAGAAAGAGAAAGAGAAAGAGAAAGAGAAAGAAGAAGAGAAGAGAAGAGAAGAGAAGAGAAGAGAAGAGAAGAGAAGAGAAGAGAAGAGGAGAAGGACTCACCAATATAATGCTGAAGGCCATCAAGGGACAGAAGGGGAGCTCTAGCTCCTGGCTGAAATGTTCTGCCTCCCTCATACCTCCATTTTACGGTGAGGAGCTCAGAGTGTTTTCTAAACAATCCCATTAAATCCCTTTTTCCACAACCCTGACCTGGTGCTGGCTTTTCTCTGGTCACCTCTGAGCCACCTACTCTGTGTAGAAACAGAACGGGTTGGAAATCCTGTCTTGTGGTTTACAGGTCTCCTGAGCCAAGGAATACTGAATCCTGGATAGAAGGCATTCATGAACCCTTCCATTGGGAACAGAAATCTCAGGAGAATTTGGCTGAGTCATTGATGATAACTGGGAAGGAGAAGACAAAATGTCATTTTCATGCAGCTGAAGACACTCATAAATTTATATTTTCTGCATTAGAAATTTGTAAGAAGATCTCAGTCATCCAAACCCAGGGTAGGTAATTTGTGGTCCAGAAGAGCCAATTTCTCTCTGATGACCTCAAACAGGCCTGGAGGTGTCTGACTCAGGTGGTGAGTGGAGGTGGCTGCCTTTGGAGGTGACAGGACAACTTGTGGGGGAGGCAAAGACATTTCAAAGTCCAAACTCAGTTTATTCATTAATTAGGTGTCCAAGTGCCTGTCGCTGGAGTACAAGGGCTTGATTCAGTCAGCTTAATGAGAGCTGCTGGAGATCTCTAATGTGACCTCCTGGATCAGCAGCCAGGCAGGATGCTCTTAATTGTCTCATTTAACACCCAAAAATAAGGTTAGAGAGATTGCCCCAAGGTTTCCATGGGCTGGGAAGGTGAACCATGGACGTGACCACTGCACTCAGGTGAGAGAAATCCATGGTGCTCATGAGCCACTCTGTAATTCATCCTGCAGACTGTCACAATCTTCAACTTGAGGGTTCCAGAGAAGGCACCACGAATGCTCCAGTGTGCGGGAGATCATTGCTGGGCTGATCAAAACCTTGGTCATTAAAAGTAAGCAATAAATATAAAATTCACCAGGTTTCACACANCGAGCCACTCTGTAATTCATCCTGAAGACTGCCACAATCTTCCAGAGAAGGCGCCACGAATGCTCCAGTGTGCTGGAGGTCATTGCTGGGTTGATCAAAACCTTGGTCATTAAAAGTAAGCAATAAATATAAAATTCACCAGGTTTCACACACATTTCTGCAGTGAGCAAGGGCTGAATGTCTCCCAGTGTAATATTTCATCTGAAGAAATGGCACCTGAGCGTTTCTTCTCTTCTCTCTCTCCTCAGCATCCTGCCTTTGGAATCACATTCTGCCTGGTCAGCCTGTTCCTCTCCTGGGCTTCTGACCAGCTGATCAGTGAAAAGAGTAAAACTTAATTGCTCTGACCTTGACAAAAGTACAAAAGCACAGCAAGAAAGGGATGAAAAAGGAGCCACGTTCTTCACTTGTTAGTGTCAATTCATAATAGTTAAAATGAGATGAATGAAATGATTGCATGTAAAATGAGGGGGTTTTTCATTATAATCTCTCTCAATAGAAGCCTAAATGGAAGGTATATTATTTTTCTTCTTCTTTTCTTTTTCCTAAAGCAGAGAATAATTTTTTTCCTTCCCAAACAAAGAAGGCTTATTGTGCAAAATCTTAACTAGCAGGAAACATCTATTGTGCTCTGTGATTGCAGGTATTATCCTTTGTGTTTAAAAGATACAGATATGTTGAAAAAAGCAACAAGCTCTTAATTTAACTCTTTCCTGAGACCAGGATCTTCCATGTCTCTGGAAAGAGGGGTGAACATCATTTTCATGTGGCCTGTTCACAGGCATGATGTGGATGGATGTGCCCCACCTCCTGCTGACCTCCAAATGGTGTCTGGGAATTGTGTGGGAAAGGGAGAGCTGACCTGCTCCATGGGGAATTGTAACTTGGAGTTTTCCAGGATTTTTCACCCCAGATTTCATCCCTCTGATACATCCCCAGCTGATGCTGCTTCTCAGCAGCAAAGACTCTCCTGAGCTGTGTGTGATTTGGTGGAGCTCCTTGTGATTTACCCAAATGTGGTTGGCCAGGTTTACAGAGGATATTGCCATTGAAATATTTCCACCTGCACTGTGGAATCTCTGTGGAATCATGCTCTTGGCAATCTACTCCAGTTGGTTAATATTTTTTTTTTTAATTGCCTTTTCACATAAACTTAATTGCAACAGCAGGAGAGCAGCCGCAGAGCTGGGACATCCTGTCTCTGCTTCCAACCCAGGCAATTTCATCCTAAATAGTGACATTGTTGGATTCACCCTTGGTTTTGGCTTGGGTGAAGCCTATGAAGAGCATTTCAAAGAGTAATTTGCGTGCCATTAATATTCTATAAGATGACTCAGAGATGTAGAAGACTCAGCAGACAGCTGGAAACTGCAATTGCCAAGCAAAAGAAGCAAGGTGCTTGTCATATCTGCCAAGGCCAGCAGTGGTACAGTGGATCCTGGGATTAAGGTTTATTTGGGCTGTGGATATTCAGGTTTTCTGAGTGTATTTAATATAAAATAAAAATAAAATATATGTTGTTGTATGTTCTGAGTATATGCAATAGACTATGCATGGTAAACAAGAACTAGAGAGACAAATTGTCACCGACCCATCCATAGAACAACCAATAACAATGGACACCTCATTATGTCCCTGCTCTGGGATGAGACACTCTGCACATGCACCCAGGACCTGCTGTCTTCTCCTCTGAGTCACTGTCCCAGCAGCTCCAGTCCCCTGATCTCTCTGCTCCCAAGAGGTGACAATTTGTTTAAGGTGCATCCCTCACCTGCTCTGTTCTGCTTTTGATCCTGTCCTCCCAATACAGAGACATGGATCCTGGGCAAATGCTTTTCCAGAGGAACCTGGAAGTTTCCCTAGAAATTCTTCTCCTAACAAGGTGACATTGCCTCCAGTTCTCTAAAGCAGCTCTGGAAATGTGGAAAGATAAGCTCTGTTGGGAGTCTGCCAGCAATTTCCCTAAAAGGTACTGATCCCAACTCCCAAGCCCTGAGGGTGTGATGGTCTGAGAGGCAGTGATGACATTGCCACTGCAACACTGTCTTTTTTTATTCCTGCAGAAGTTTTATATATTTAAGTACTGTGTGTCTATAATTTTCCCACTTCACCTCATTTACCCACTTGCAGTTTATCAGATCCTGTCTTGTAGCCTTCCTGCCCCTGGGCTCCCCTCATTCCTGCATGATGCTTTCTTAGCACAGCACAAGGAACCCTGGGAGGTGCAGGAGAAATAAATAAATCTGTGGCACCACGTGGAGCCCTCTCCAGTCCTGTAACGCTGTGGCCACGTGTGCTGCTCTCACGTTTTCACACCAGAGATTAGCACAATGTAAATGTGAGAGAGAAAAGCCTCGTGCACAGTCACAGCTCTGAAAATCCATCCTGTGAGCTGATGAACACACTGGGTTTTATTCGGTTTACTGGAGTACAGTCACTTGAAGCAATAACCTTGTGAGGGGAAGTACAGCAGCGTTTTTGCTGCAGGGATCACTAATTACTCCATAAAAATGAGTGACCTTGGCTGGAGACCAGCCCTTACCACTCTCTGTGTCTGATTAAGGTGAAGCCTGGTACATGGAGGTGGAACTGAGAGGTCTGACCCAGATAGCTGACAAGCCTGCTTTAGCCTGATTGCAGATGAAGTGGTTAATTGAAGAACAGGGATTAAATTTTACATTAGGGATTAAATTTTACCCTGGGATTTTTTCTTGCCTGCCAAAGAGATGCCTCCAGAACCTGTACAGGCAGGTAAACATGGATTGCTTTTCCTCTGGCAAGGGAAATCTGTTTCAGTCTGGAATGTGGAGAACACCTGAAAACTCTGTGTCTCCAGAGAAGAAAAGAAGGAGACCATTGAGGTCTGAAGCTCAGGTCCCAGGGGCAATATGGGCTCAGCATTTCCCAGGCTGACTTATTCTCCTTCACAATTCTGACTTTCTGGGTCTGGGGCTCAGGGCCACAGATATTTTGGAGCACAGGAGTGTGTCCATTTCCATGGATGTCGAAATAATGAATAAAGGTCTTCTTGGTGTTTCAAAGTACTTAAAGGGTGGCTGCAGAGATGGAGATTCACTTTATATAGGGAAAAGATGAGGGGTGAAGGGTACAAGTTACTCTTGGTGAGATTCCAACTGGACACAAGAGGAAAATTTTTCTCAATGAGAGCTATCAGCCACTGGAATAATATCTCTCAAGAAGTGGTGGATTCCCAACCCTAGACACTTCTGTAATTCTTTTGGACAGGGTGCTGGGATGTCTTGTCTGGATAATGGTTTTTTCCCAAGAAATACTGGACCAGATGATCCTTGAGGTGTCTTCCAACCTGGTATTTTGTGATTCTGTGATGTGTAGGTTGGGATGAGCTGCCCAGTTGTGGATTTCTTGGTTCTTTCACCCTTGTCCTGGGTATGTCTAAGCTGTTCAGCCTTGTGCAGAGCTGCATAGACGTGGCCTTAGGGACCCTGTAGGGAGCTTTTGCTTTGTCTTTTCTCCTTTGGAGATTTCCAAGCTGATGGAGGGATCAAGCTAAGAGGAGATTGTGGGAGATTCTACAGCAAAACAAAGTTCAATCTAAAAATATCTTCAGCCTGAGGCTGGAGTATTTAATCCAGGTTTCAATGAACCCTCCCTGCGAGTTTCCCAGCCCCATGCTGGTTTGCAGATTGAGTGCCAAGGGCTTTGTGTCCTCATACCTGTAAACGACTCATGAAACCAGTGACCACAGTAGCTTCCTTCAGCACCTGCAGATGCCAGCAGCTCCAGCCATCACAAAACCTATTTTTAATTTTTTTGTTGTTATTTTTTGTTTGTTTGCCCAAGTTTCTGTTGCCTTCCTTCTGAGTCAACACTGACCCCAGACAAAAATAAACACGAAACATTTTGCTTTCTCCCCGTCACTCAAACACATCACACTCCCAGACATACGTCCTCCCTTCCCTGGCAAGCTTCCTGAATTCCATATGCACTTGGGACAACAAGGAAGCCTTGTTTTTCTGCCAGATTTAGCGACTGGTTACAATCTGTGTGATTGCTCAAAATCACGTTGAGTTTTGAAGGCTGAGTAGCAGCTTGAAGGCATTTGCTCCTGGAGGAAACATCCTGTGCACCCAACAGTTTGTTTACTTTCTATAGACCCATCAGTTAATTTAATAAACGTCATTTCTACTTCCAACCCCTTTTTTGGCCTATGAACCTTATTCATGACATTCATGAAATTCTGTATTTCCCACTGCTAATTTTAGTCAGTGTTTTCCTAGGAAGTACTGGTTGTGCTCACAGGGGGTCAGCCTAGGCCAGGGACCCCTCCACAGTGTCTGAATGCCACTTTGGGGTTTGTGGGAAGCTCTTTACCTGCACTAACAGAGTAAAGCCACAGCTCACAGCCCAGGCAATGTGACACCTTAGCTCAGCTCAGGATCAAAAGCTGCTTTGGCCAGAGATTGATTCCTTGATATTCTCCCTGGCTAAAGAGCAGCTCTGGCTCCTGGATCTGCCATGAGGATAAAAAACCAGATGCTTGGCTTTACCTCATGGATTTTGCTCAGGCTTTGTGCACTGATCCCAAGGACCAGCTGTGAAGCTGTGCCTGGAGCAGGTTTGTGTAATTTGGTGGACGGAGGAGAAGGAAAAGCAGAAGGAGGTGAAAGAGGGAGGAGTTTGTTGGGGTTTATTAACTGATGTGGTGAGCAAGGTGGAAAGGGCTTCAGGATGGCATTTATTTGTGGTGTGGTAAAGGGAAAATCCTGGAGGTTCTACAGACTCCAGGATTTTCAGCAGCTCAGATGGGAAGGTGGGAGGCTGCTCAGAAGGATGGACACTGTGCATGAAGGACAGGCAGGTGGCACAGAAGATATTTGGCACCAAGCTGTGGAGCTCCAGTGAGGGAAAGCAAAGCCCAAATGATTGGGGTATGGAGGCACTCTACAGTGAAGCCAAGGCAGGTGCACCAAATTCTACCTTTCCCTAAGGATTCTGGGCTGGGATTATCTCATGGGAAGCTTCAGGAGTCTCTCTGGCACAGCTGGATGGGAGGAATTTCCCTCTGGCACCAGACAGGGCATTCTGGGGATGCCTTTTACCATCTAGAGGTGAGTGGGTTTTTGTTTCTCCCTGGGACCCCTGGCATTTGGAAGAGACTGGGGACCTGGGTGACAGGCCAGCCACATTCTAACACCCTGTCTCAAACCTGGGTACAATTTTCCAGAATGAAAACACAGGTGGGCACGTCTTCTGTGTTAGGCATCCTATTGTGCTGGTGCTGTGCTAAAATCTGAGATATATTTAGAGCACAGAGGGTGGGATACAAAGACACTGCTGAGATTTCTGAGAATTACATTTGAGAGCACCACCTCCAGACTGCAGCATTTGGGGTTTTCAGTGGGTTACTCCTATCAGAGCGACTCCAAACCACATCACTCTTTCGATTGCACCTCTTGAGGGCATTTTGCTGCTGTGGAGTCAGCATGGGTCTCACACACAGCCCAGGACTGCCAGTGCAAGGATGTGCCCTCCAGGCCTTGCTCAGAAAAGTGACACCAGAGCATTTGGCTGGGGGCCAGGCTTTCTAACAAGTCAGAAATGTGCTGACAGCCACAGAGGTGAGACATATGGTCCCCCTTCCCTCCTTGTCTTCTCCAGTGTCAATTGGCTTTCCTGTGTGTTATAAAAGACTCATTGCAATCATAAGGTCAGAGATGGGCTTTTTATCGGACTCTCTTCCTCTCCTGATGGCACTTCTTGATGTTGTTCAAGGCACTCTGTGCTGGAAAATCCAGTGAAGGACAGGTAGAGGTCTCAGTGGCATTTATTTTGGCAGGGAGTTTCTCAGCAGTTCTGCTGCTGGCTGGGTGAGAAAGCAATATCCCAGCAGGAGACTATTAGGGGATTTCAGCCCTGTCACTGTGAGGTATCACTTTGCTTCCAGTAGCCATCAGGCCCTGAAGGCTGGGATGGCAACTTTAGGAGTGATCCCTCACTGCTGCTGAGTACCCAGCTGATTGTTCAGTGTCACAGGGTGGGGTGAGCTGCCAATCCACTGAAACAATAAAAAAACCCCCAAAAATAAACAAACAAACCAAAAACCCCCCAACCAAACAAAAAAAAACCCCAAACCCAAAAACACAGCAAAGAACACCAAACCCCCAAAACACCAAACCTTGCTGAAAAGCGTTACAAACAGCATAAGGTTCTGTAAAGCAATGAGGTATTTTCGAGCATCCTTTTCTGAGCTGGTTTGACATTTTTAGTGGGGTAACAGGCTCCTGATTGGACAGGGCGTGGGTGAAAGCTGCAGCAGGGATGAGATAATGCATTGCACAGCTTGTCAAACTCCCCGCTGATGCCTGGGTTGAGTCAGGATGGGGGAGTGTGGGGCTCCGTGTTTGGCTGGGCTTGTTTGCAAACACCTACTTGCGAGCTCTGAAACGCAATGAGAAAAACGCTGGAGGAATTTTTTTGGGAACTGAGAATGCAGGGAGCAGCTTGGATCCTCTCAGAGAGAACGGTGGGAAACGGCTCCAGTGGACGCGGCGGCGCCTGTGCGCTCATTCTTGGGAAAGCTGCAGAGAACTGATTTATGAGGGTGTTTTGACATTGCAAACTCCTGGGAGAGCTCCTCGGCAGGCCTGAGAGGACGTGGAGAAGGAAATAGCTCTCTAGAAAGGGGAAAAGCTGGAGCCTGCATGACCTGCAGGGGAGCTTAGGTTATGAGAGGGCTTGCAAAGGCAGAAGGAGATGTCAGGGCTCAGGGGTGCAGGGGCAGAGACATCACAGCCATGCTGGATGTCCATGCTGGGGGACAGACAGACAGACAGACTGACCCTCCCCAGAACCAGCAGTGGCAGTTTCCAACCCACAGGGGAAATTTCCCAGTGCTGGTTCGTGGGTAACAAGAACCCCTCAGGAGAGCTCATGAAGCTCTTTGGTCTGCAGAGAGGAAAGCTGTCCCCAAAGCTGTGGAATTTTTATCTTTGGTGCTTTCTTGGGGATCTGGGGTCTCTTCATGAGTTTTTCAAGGTGTTTGGAGAAGATGCCAACTAGGATTATCCTCAAGGAGGACTCACAGGTGTCTTTTTGGAGAGGCTAAAAGGGGAGATGAGGGTTGGGAACAGGAAAACCAATCCCTGCTAGAACTTGCAGAACTTTGGCTTCTATGTCTGCAAGAAAATGGAGAGAGAATAGAAGACTCCAGTCTCCAGCAGTCCAATGCATCCAGTGGACCCTTGAGCACAGATTCTGCAAATCCAACACGGATTTCAGACTCAGAGACAGAATGGGAACTGGAAACCTTCTCAATGGGAATAGAAAGCTTCTCAATGGGAATACAAAGCTTCTTAAAGCACTGGTTTCTGGGTGCTCACCTGGGTAGGATGGATCGTTTCTCAGATTGCATTTTCTGGATTCTTTGAGCAGCTGCTGACTCCTGGCAGATGTAAGAGAAGGATCAGGAGAGGACAATTCTGCAGCACTGTGAGCTGAGACCAGGCTGAGCAGGGATCCATGATTGTCCTGCTTTGCCCTGGGGTTTTCACAGAGGCCATAAACAGCCCCTGGATGATGTCAGGAATGTGACATGTCCAGCTTGAGAAAGGGATGCTTATAGGGAATGTCTTGCTCTCACGGAGGCATTTCTGAAGGGACAGAGGAATGGCTGCTTTCTGTACACATCTGTAATTCCTGTTGAGCATTTTGCATGTCTTCTGTTGAGCATTTTGCACTTGGTGCTCAGCAGTGTAATGCATTTATTTGGGTCCTTTTCCCTTGATTGCTTTTAGAACCTAATTTATGTTCCATTCTGAAGGTTTAGCACTCACTCCAGACAGCTGAATGGGTGATGTGTCTGCTGCATAAACCAGAGAGCAGTCAGTAAACCTTTTCCTCTGAAATTCCTGCTGTCTGTCAATAGCTGAACATCAAGACAAATCCAGCCTTCAGCCTCAGTGGGTGACTGCCTCATCCATGATTTCTATGTGCTTTCATTGGGATTGGTTCCCAAACATCTCTGAGGAAGATCCTTCCCTTGTGATTTCCAGGAAATCACAACCTTGACCCATTCTTCCCTTGTGATTTCCAGGAAATCACAACCTTGACCCATTCTTCCCTTGTGATTTCCAGGAGATGCCCACATTCCTGCTGTGGCTTCACAGTCAGCTCAGCTGGTGTCCCAGCCCAGGCTGTCCAAAGGACTGAGGCACAGCACAACTCCTCCATGATTTCCCTTCATGGTCCCTGTTTCCTACACGTTTCCCATTCCCATGGAAGGATAACAAATACTGTCTCTATTTTTACCCATCAGAACAAGGTGCTTGCACAAGCAGGGTTTGCCACGCTGTGTTGGAGCTGTTGCAAGCTACACAAATACCACTTTACTCCAAAAAAGTACTCACAGCTTGGGCAGGCACGGCCCCTGCGGGTAGGGAGTGAGTTTGCTAATTTTAGAAAGCTGGTTGAATCCCAAATGTTTCTGCTGGGATTGCCAAGGGTTTGCCCTACAAACTGTGGGTGTGCAGGTGAGTGCACGGAGTTACACTGAGCTAAAACTTCCACAAAGCTAATTCTGGGCTCCTGATTCCTCCTGAACAGGGAAAATGTCATGGAAAATGCAGACATCCATCACTGTTAGAAGGTGCCACTGCTCTGTAGATCTCCCTGAACTGGGTGTTGGGGGCACATGGGTTATTTCAGGCTCCTTGGCTCTGTCTTCATCAGTTCCTTCACTTGCAGTGAACAGGATTCTCTTGTCAAAGCTGTTTATCTCCTACTTTTAAAGAATGAGTCAAGGAACAGTCTCAGAGTGTGGATTTTGTTGTAGGTTTACTTTACTGCCTAAAACACCAAGATTAGGCCAGTGCCTATGGCAGAGCACAGGAACACAGATCCAAAATGGACATTCCTCTGTTCCCATGGCTGAGGATGGGTAGCAGACAGAAAGGTTGATAAACGCTGGAATTAGAGAAATTTCTCTTGCTTTGACTCAGCTAACAATGTCATATTAAATCCAGAATGGCAATTTGAAGATGGATCAAAGCATTATGACAGCTGCCAGCCTTTGATATAACACTTTTGTTGGAAGAAGTGGTGGAAGAGGCACGGCTGGTAGATTGGTGGATAATGGATGTAAAATTGCACATACTGTCAGACATAAAGAGGCTGGGATTTTTGCTGGGAACTCTTGCCCTCTTCCTTTAGATCCCAGTGTGTTGATGCTCCAGGGAAAATGTGTTTTCAGGATCAGTTTCTTGCATGTATCAAAGCACTCATCAACCGGTCCTTTTACAGGACCTTGAACTGGCAAAAAGAAGTCTTTGAGACAATTTTCCCTCCTTTTATTGTAGCCTGAAATCAGCAAAACATCTTGATGCAAGAAAATTGCTGTTTCTCCCATTTTTCTAGCACATGCTGCCTGTGTGTATCAGCTGGGCTGCCTCAGACCAGGCCGTGCTGGGGTGGTGGCTGCTGCTTTTACCACAGAATTGTGCTCCATCAATGTGTTGGACCCTCAGCTGGGTTTGGAGCAGGTTGTGTGGGCTGGGGAAAAACAGATCAGGCAAGAAGATCCATCTGACAAGCTCTGGAGCCAGGCTGGGAAAGCTGGGGGTGCTCACCTGGAGAGGAGAAGGCTCCAGGGAGAGCTCAGAGCCCCTTCTAGGACCTAAAGGGGCTCCAGGAGAGCTGGAGAGGGACTGGGGACAAGGAATGGAGGGATAGGACACAGGGAATGGCTTCAAACTGAAGGAGGGTAGGTTTGAGTAGGCATCAGCAAGAAGATTTTTACAGTGAGGGTGGTGAGGCCTTGGCACAGGTGCCCAGGGAAGCTGTGGCTGCCCCACCATGCAAGGCCAGGCCAGAGGGGGCTGGATTAACCTGCTCTCATCGAAGATGTCCCTGCTCACTGAAAGGGGATTGGCCTTTGTGACCTTTAAAGATCCCCTACATCTCAAATTATTCTGTGGTTCAATAGTCTCTGCCTAAACTCACACCAGGCCCCCTCAGCTCACTTTATTATCATCAGAGAGAAACAGACACTTACAAAGGCCTAAAAATCTCTTTCGAATTCCTCTTTTGGATAAGTTATGCTCTGGCCTCCTGATGATGTTAACTGGCTCTCTATGGACCACAGAAGGAACACAGGGCAATTAAACAGAAGATATTTCTCTGCCCAAGATCAGTGCCAGCAGCTGGATGCTCGTGCAGGATTTCACTGCCAAACTGGACAATAATTTGTGTCCAGAGTGGTAGAAACGATTGACTTTTGACAGAGGCAGCTTTTCCAGTTAAACCATTCAAGTTTGGTCATAAAAAAGAAGCCTTGTGGCTGCTGATTCAGCTAGTTCCAGCCTTTCCCTGCCTGTCAGGGCTGGATGTGGTGCTCCAGCAGCAGGACTCAGCTGATGAATGGTGATCCTGTGCTCTTTCTCTCAACCTGATGCCTTGGGAAGGCTGACCTGGAACAGCGACTGGACAGAGCTGGAGAATAAAGCAGATATTTATTAAAAGGCCTTTAGGATACACCTTGGGCAGGACAAGAGCCTGGCCAGGGCTACACCCAAGGTGGACCCAAAATGGTCACAAAATGGACAAATGGTCACGAGGTCTCACACTTTGGTAAGTTTTGGTCCATTTGTACATTGAGGTTTAATTGTCCAATTACAGCTCCAGGTTCTGCAGTCCCATCCTTCTTGTTTTCCTTCTTCCATCCAACATTGTTTACGCTCTTGGCCCTGAAACTTGTCCCAGTTGTCCTTGGTGTGCAGCAGGAAAAGGATTTGTTTTGTGTGGGTGCTGTGTGCAGAGCTGAGTGACCCTGACTGTGAGGCTCAGAGCTGCACCCCTGGGCACCACAGAACATCAAATACAGGAAAGTTCAGACTTAAGGCCTCAAACCCACCCCATCTGCAAGGCAAAACCTGTGTCAGACCAGGCCAACACCCCGTGGTTTGGTGTGCTTTGTCTCCAGGACTGGATTATCTCAGTGAGGCTGTTTTCTTTTTTTACTATTTTTAAATTATTATTATTTATTTTGTTACTTCTGGTTTTCTCCCAAGTAACTCTGCCATGCTTTCTCCAGATAATGAATACCTCAGTGTGACCTCACTTCCCCTACCTCCTTCTCACACAGAAATAATTTCTCTCTGTGACAGCAGGGACTGGGAAGTGGAGTGGTTGCAGCGCAGCAGACACTCCCAAATTGCCACGGTTTTACATTGCAAGGGCAAAATTGCTGTGGTGAAAGTGGGGAAAAGCGACTCTGCAGGAGATCAGCCTTGCTCAGACTCTGTATTTCAGTGTTTCCATACCAAATGCCCTCCATTCCCAGGGAATGCAGTTCTTTACTATTTAGAGACTGTGACAGCCCAAAGCAGTGAGTGGGAGGGAATTCCAGGAGGGAATTCAGCTCAGGATAAGTCACCTACAATATAAAGATCATCTCAAATCTCTCCACAGACACTGCATTTCTCCAGAAGGACACCATAAATCTCAGTATCCTGGGATGAGGCAGGACACACCTCTAAATCTCAGTGTATTTCTCTTCAATGACCTCAGTTCCAGAGGAAGTCGCCCTTGGATTAACCTGTTCAAAACATGACCTCTTAGGACGTTTTATTTCTTCATTTTTAATATATAATTTCAAACAGCCTTGAGCATTGTCTATTTATAGACAGAAAAATGCCTTAAGCACAAGGCACAGTCTCTAGTGGTGCTATTCACAATAACTAACCTGCATTAATCAGAGATGAATACAAGGTCACCTCTTTGTTCTGACTTCTTCTTAAATTTGGCTTTATTTCACACTGTGTTGCTTCTTTCTTACAAAAAAAGAAAATTAAAAATTTAAAAATAAGAGGTGCTTGGGTTGGTGTGGTGCTCGTTTTATGCTTTGTCTCTTCCAGCCCAGAAGGAATCGTGTGGAAAGGAATTCCTGCAGTGGTACCTCCATCTCCATGGCCTCTCCAGGAAAACTTAAAATCCCAGAATTTCAGAATGGTTTGGGTTGGAAGAGACCTTAAAGAACATCCAGTTCCACCCCCTGCCATGGGCAGGGACACCTTCCACTGTCCCAGGTTGCTCCAAGCCCTGTCCAACCTGGCATTTTCTTATTGCATTTTCTTATCCCTGTAGGGGAGACCTGTGTGCTCTGTGTTTCTTTGGTGCCTGAGGCAGATGGATATGTAGACATGCAGATAAGGGGGGAGGCAGCTCCCAAAGGGCACCAAATTGCTTTGTTTTACTGGAGCACGAGGTGGAAGCACAGAAAAACGACAGAGTGAGCATTTCTTGTGCTAGATCTCTCTCTAGTCCTCTATGTTCTTTAAATTAGAGCTGATTCCACAACCAATTTCCCCCGTGGTTCACACCAGAGATATTTAGAAATAATCCTGTGGGTGTTCAGGGAGTGTTTGGGGTGAATGCTGATATAAATCAGAGCAGCAGGGTTATAATGGGCACATTATACTGGGGTTATAATGGAGTAAAACTGGGGTTATAATGGAGTAAAACTGGGGTTATAATGGAGTAAAACTGCTGAAGAGTAATGAGAGTGACATTTGCCTCTGGTGGGGACTTGCAGCTCCTGTTACTGTCTGTAAAGGCCAATTTCCCCCTGGGAATGATCCCAGGCACTGTCCAAGGGTCTCATTCCCTCAGAAGAACTCAGGCATCTCCTGTCCTTTAGGATCTCCTGAGGTATTCCTTGGCTGCTTCTGAAAGTGAATGAAAAAGAAACTACAGATAATGAAGATTCTGAATATTTTCATTTCTATTCTATTTCATTTCATATCATCTATCCCTCCTAAATAAGGGATTTCTTCTCTCTTTTTAGTTAGTGGCTGCTTTACCCCTATTGTTTCCATTGAGGACAGATTTTTAAAATAATATTTTTCTCTGTGTGCTTTTCCCAGCGTAGAATCTCTGCATAAAATAAATATTGCGATGCTCAAGTTGGCAAAATGAATTTTGTAGTGACAGTCTGCTTCAGGAGCTGATTTCCCCTAAAAGGATGATAATGGTATCATTAGCAGCTTTCTCCTCCCACTTACACCACTCTGGATCCAAGAGGAGCTCCATGGAAAACAATAGATGTGATTCATCATCACATTCGAGCAAAATAAAAGCGAGGTGAGACCCCAGTGAAATAATGCAGGTGGATTTAAGCAGGTCCAGAATGTGGGAATAAAAGGGGAATTCATCTCACCTGTGCCTGTGAGAGGACAGGTGAGCTGTGGTCTCACAGTGCCTCTTCCTCTCCCTTTTACTCAGTGAGAAGCTCAAAGACTCATTTCTACATCATGGACATCCCACAGGAGCCGGGATGAATCCTTTTATCCAGCACCAGAGGATGTGTCCTCACTGTACCTTTAGCAGCTGTTGGATTTTTTCATCTACAGGGCAAGGCCATGCCCAAAAATAACACAAAATGGGGTTAAAGTGACTGATTTTAGTTTGTTCTGTCCATAAAGGACAAAAAGGAAATCAAGGCACTTTGGGGGTGGCACAGACTTTTTGAATGAAGACAGCAAGATCTGCACTTCAAATTTATTTAGAGTTTTATTTCAATGTTAACCAGACTCTCCTGGCCAAGTTTAAATAAAGACAGAGATAAATTACAGAGTAACCACGGATTAAAAAGGAGACCTTGAATTTTCTGATCAAACTCTAGAAAGCAGCAAGCACTTGAAAGAAGAGCTGACTGATGGAACTCATTAGTTTTGGAAACTCTCAAGGGATAAAAGCTATTAATACCAAAAGTTAAATTGTTATGACATTCCTGACATTGCCCATTTTTGCATGGTTTGGGTTTTTTTCTTGTTATTTTTTTTTCATCTTGAAAATCATTCTTGATTCCAAAGTCTGGATTAACATTCATTAAAAATGGCAAAAGGGACAAAAGTTTAGAAGACAAAAGTGATAAAAGGTTAGAAGACTAACATCAAAAATGAAAATTCTTTTCCCAACAAGTTCATGAACATTTTGCATAATGTTTTCTTCTACTTTTCCTCTCCCTTTGAGATGGTCCTGGTGAAGTTCATTTATGCTACGATGCAATGACAGATTTCCTGTGAACTCTTGACAGACAGAGCTGCTGTAGCCATGGGGAGGGAAAGGAATTTAGGTTTTTCTTTCTCGCCACTGAAGTGGCTGAGAGTGAAATCCACCTTTTGTGGCAGCAGGAATGACTCTGCCATCAGCCTGGAATGATTTGGGTTTGCTCTGGTTCAGCCACAAAGTGGTTCCTGAGAAAAATGTCTGAGATCTCATCCAGTGGTTAACTTCAGGCAAAGGAGAACTTTCCATAACAAGGGTACAGTTTTCTGGAGAAAAAAAACATTGCTGGGAGCTTGTTAAACTCCTGGCATGAACTTCCTGCAAGAACTCAGATCTCCACAATTCTCACCCAGGCTGCTCCCAGCCTCAGGGGTATGGGAGAGCTTTTAGGCTGCTTAAAAATCAACCACTGCTACCTGCAAGCCTGCACACCCCCTCTGCCAGGGACAGCACAAAGAAAACAAGTGTGGAAAATGTTATTTCCATTAATGCCTCTTTCATCACTGCCATGGAATCATGGAATGGTTTGAGGGACCTCAAAGGTTATCCAGTTCCACCCTCTGCCATGGGCAGGGACACCTTCCATTATCCCAGGTTGCTCCAAGCCTCATCCAACCTGGCCTTGAACTTCTCTGAGAAGATTATTAGAGTCTGCAAAACCTGTTGATGGATTGATTATATAGAGATGTTTAATCATGTATTCCTGATCAGTAGAGAAGAGGGAAAAAAAAAATCTGGAAAAAGCTGTATTACTGGGATGTGAGGATCTTTTCCATCTCAGACTTGGGCACTTGCTAAAGGTTCTGACTGTTGTTGTGAAATTAGACAAAGTATGAAATGGCCACGAGTCAGTTAAACTCATGCTACAAATAAAATGTGCATCTGGGAGAAAGGCAGAAGAGAGGTTTTTAACTTTCCTGTGTCTGACTCTAAAATGCCACTATTAGTAAATGTGCATTTACTAATTCATGTCAAACCTTGAATAATTCCCTTTTAATTTTATGGCTGAGCACTAATGTGAGCAGCTAATTTTTCTTTACTTACAGTGAATTTGTGCTGGAAAAACACAGGCCCACAATAACTCTTGATCCGAGCTGTGCATGAATTAGCTGAAAAACCACAAGAGAACACTGGAGATAAATCATGTTTGGCATCATGTGAAACCCTGCTTTGTTTACCTTCTTGCTCATGAGAGAGGCAATTCAATTCACTGAAAACTGCAAGAGCTCTTCTGCAACATGTGGAATAATGGTCAAAATTCTCTGGTGAGCCAGGGGATCTCATATGTAAAAGGCATTATTAAAGGGTATTTAAAAAAGGTATGAAAAGCACTTCCAAATTCTCTGCCATGGGCAGGGACATCTTCCACTATCCCAGGTTGCGCCAAGCCCTGTCCAACCTGGCCTTGGACACTTCCAGGGATCCAGGGGCAGCCACAGCTTCTCTGGGCACCCTGTGCCAGGGCCTCCCCACCCTCACAGGGAAGGGTTTATTCCCAATATCCAATCTAACCCTGCCCTCTGCCAGTCTGAAGCCATTCCCTCTCCTTCTGTAGTGACCTGCCCTTGTCAAAGTCCCTCTCTGGGATTCCTGGAGCCCCTTTAGGTGCTGAAAGGCTGCAGTGAGGTCTCCCCAGAGACTTCTCTTCTCCAGGCTGAACAATTCTCCCACCCTTTCCTCACAGGAGAGGTTTTCCACGTGTGCAAGCTCTGCTGGTTACCCTGGCTGGGCAGACAGGAGCCATCCCCACCCACACATGGCCAAGGTATCCCAGGACTGCAGGGAATGGGAGCACTGGCTGCTCCTGTTGGAATCCTGGGCACTCAGAATTTCAGACTTTCTGTGCTGACAGGCACTGACCTCCCAAAAAACACTGCATTGACCTGAGGCCATGAAAAAGGCTCCCAAAATTGAGTGACAGCACTGGGATTGTGGGTCTGTGGTTTGAATAGGAGTGTGTAATGTCACAAGGTGCAAAACTTAAGAGTTAAAAATTTTAGAATATAGTAATTATATAAAGCAAGATGGAGGTTTTGGGGCAGAGGCTGAGTCCCTCTTTTTTACCTTCTTCTTCATGGGTCTGGGTGGTGTTTTGTAATTGGGCAGAAAAATCCGCATGGCGGACCACAGGTGGTTGGTGATTGGGTTAAAAGTAAAAATAATTTAGATGTCATTTCTTAATTGGACAGTTCATCCTTAAAAGGCCTTGTAGAGAGAGAGAAATGGCTCTGTTTTTAGTTTGTTAGCTTGAAGGGCTGTAGAACTCATGGGCTGTGAGACTGCAACATAGATAAAAATTAATAAACATCTGAGCCCGAACAAGAAATACCATCTTGTGCATTTAATCCCAACTCTGGCAAAAAGAAGATAAAAAGCAACATGCTCCCATCTCTATCTCCACAGCAGGGACTTCCTTCCAGCCACGTGCCTGCTCCAGGGGTTATGGCACATCCCAGTCCCAAAGCTGAGTCAGGAAAGCCTCAGAATTGCTTTTGATGGACTTTTCTTCCTTCAGCTCTCCAGCCAAGACCAGCAGTTCTGCTGCGAAAAACTGCGCTGTGACTTGGGAATATTTTCCTTGGCACTTCATGTGCATTACAATTATTTTATAGCTTTTGCTGTCTCTATTTTTTTTTCTTTACCTCTCTCAGCTTAATGCTAGCAGAAAACAGGATGTGGAAAACACACATGGGATACCTTATCCTGGTTGTCCTTCTCAGTGAGGTGAATCCCGATGGAGAGGTGAGAGCTTCACCTGCCCTTAGAGAGCAGCAGGAATTGAGGTGTTGGTACCTTACCCTGCAGCAGATTTGAGATTTCTCCTTAGCCTGGGACAGAGGTGGGCCAGGAATCCTGTGGAGTTGTCATAAAGCAAAAAGATATTTGGGAACCCCCCACCTTTTGAAAGCCTGTTTTGAATCCCACACACCAAATGCTCCCCGTGTGGCAGCAGCTGCACATTTGGCATGATCTCTGCAGGGTTTGAGGTGAGTCTTCCATGTGATTCTGGATGCAGATGTTAATCTGGTCCTGGCAAACAAAATATTGATTTCAGCAGTGACACAGATGGGATGCATGTGCCTACTCCAGTGGTACTCACACTGCTGTGCCAATAAAACTGTCTGTGAACAATAAAATAACCCAGCTCAGTTTGATTGTTCAGCTTGTTGATTCATTTACGAACGGCTGATGAGTAACACTACCCAAAAAGATGCTGCTGTGTAAGCGGCAGGGAAAAGCATCTGATCCTCCCTTGCTGAGGGACCAGGAGGTCTGATGGGTTTGGTTTTTAATTGACTCTGACTGCCCAGCATTTCAGCTCTGTGCTGCACATGGGACTGCTGCAATCACTCCACAAGGAGCCCGTCCCACTTGAACCACAAACACCTCGTGGCTGGGAGCTCCTATCCCTGCAGAACGTGTGGAAGAGCTGATTTATGGCAGGAGGCACACGATGAGCTGTGGGGCTGCACAGGCTCCAGGCTTTCCTCTCAATCCCTGGAGCACAGCGAGCTGGAGAAGCTGCAGATTGGAGCTGCTTGGTTTTACATCCCTGCCTTTATGAGTTCAGCAGGAGAGGGAACTGCATGGTTCCCGAAGATTTATGATGTTGGCAGCTTTGAGAAAATGTTTTTATGCAACTTTTTCTCCTTTTTTTTTTTTTTTTCTCTGCTTTGCAAGCAACTTCCCAATGCTTCTCAGTGCTGAGCAGAGCAAATATGTGCACATATTGAAAGCCTGTGCACACCAAGAAGGGGAAAACCATGAGGATGAGAGGGGCAGCTGCTTTTAACAAGGTGAAGGTGAGCCTGGAGCACAGCACACATGTGGAGGAATATTGCTGGGCGCAGATTTTTCTCAGTGAGTGTGCAAAACATGCAAGATGAGCAATTTTATTAAAAGGAGAAAATGCCCACCAGCAAAGCCGAAACAAAACCTTCAAGCAAACCTAGTGGATGCTTGTGTTGAGCTGCTTTGTGCAGAAAATGCCCCTTCATGCACAGGATGTAGCTCAGAGCCAGTGAAAACATCATTCTCCTGCTCCAAACCCAGGACTGAGTGTTTTCCTTCTAATGGAAGGTGTCCCTGCCCATGGCAGGGGGTGGAATGAGATGATCTGTAAGGTCCCTTCCAACCCACACCATTCTGGGATTCCACAGATCTGTGACATTTGCACAAGATCTGCCAGAAATACGTCAAAGAAGTTCATATACACTGAAAAACACACAAACACGTGAGGGTATTTATAAAGCAAATTGAGGCTGACATATTCTCCACAGAAATCCACAGGTACACCAGGTTTCAGGTGTGGATTGAGTTGTGCAAAGCTGTCAGTCTATTATGCAGTTTTATGCATTTTGGTGTTGCACATTGCAAGAATGTGCAAGAATTGCAAGAATGTGGACAGGCACTGAGGGAGGGGTTATTCTATGATTTGTGTTTGGGTTTTTTCCTCCAAAAGCTTATACAATCCTTTTGTTAAAGAGAAGGATTATTTATTCCTTAGACTTGGTGACATTTTTGAAGTGCCTGAGCACAGGTACCTGCTCAGGGCTCTCACCAAGCTGACCTGGTTGAAGTTGTCCTTGTTCAGTGCAGGGGGGTGGACCAGATCACCTCTAAAGGTCCCTTCCAAGCCAAATTCTCCTGTGATTTACAGAACACAGCCTGGCTGCTGGACAAGGAGCTTTGCAGGGAGACATTAAACCATGGCAACCTCAGATCTCAGCTGGGCTGCCCTTGTGGCCTGCACTGCTTTGTTGCACACAGAGTCAGGTTTTTTGTCCTGCTGGGAAGCAGCAATCCCTGTTTCCCACGTGGAGGGGATCCCTGCTGTGCCAGGATCCCTAGGCTGTCACTGCTGCTCATCCCATTGGCCTCTGGCTGAACCGCTGGGCTCAAAGTCAGCAACCAGCAAAGGTCAAAATGAGTCAACCACCAAACCCCAGGCAAGGCAGCTGAGGGACACACAGGATTTCTCCTGTGGGAGTGCACTTTTCAGGCTGGCTGTGGCTGGCCAGGATTGGGATGAGCCAGGCTAACCACTGCTCCCTGCTCAGGCTGCATGGGGCAGCTCCTCAGCACCGTGCCAGCAATGAACACAACCCTGCTGGACCCTGAGGCCACCCCCCTGCAGGGTCCCTGTGACCTCGCCAGCAGAGCTGCAATTTGTCATTTTCTCACCTCAGCAGACTGAATCACTCCTTTGGCACCTGCCAATCAGCAGAGTGCAATTAATTGGTTCAGCCTCTCACACCAGCCCTCAAGTGCAGAGGGGGGATGTGGCAGGAGGGTCATTTGACAGCCTTTGGGCAGGGCTGAGCACACAGAGCCCTCCTGGAGGCTGGCTGGCTCTTTAGTCTGGGAAACTCATTAAAGTTTGAGTTCTTCTTCTTTAAAGCTTTGGCCCCTCAGAGCACAAGGTCACCACAGCAGTGCTCTGTAGTAATTACACCAGCCAGAAGGATTTGCTTTCTCCTGCACTAATTAGCAAGTGGAGAAACTTAGGAAACCAATGTAGAACCCAACAGGATTATCCAAGTGATCCATGTTTTTGTTTTAACTATGTATTTTACCATCAGTAAATTTATAGATATTATCTCTTCCAAAATTTTCTCCTGAGATGCTTCTTCCAGCTCTGTGGAAGACATAGATGAGAAAAGGAATAAAGTGAATTAATCTAAGAAAATTTGGAGGATTTCACAATCATGAACCTACAATATCCTTTCCATGTAGGGATATTCAGAGGACTGTAATCCCAAAATTGTTTTTTTTTTTTTTTCTCCCCATGGACTAAGAGAAGAGCCTTGTGGTGATGGCACCCAAACCCAACCCTAAACTACTGCATCCCAGGAACTGCAGAACAGCTGTCTCCACTGCAAGCTGGAACTGGGGATTTATTGCAAAGGAAGAGGAGGAGAAAAAAAGATTTAAAAAATATCAGAGGGAAGCAATTAGCCCAGATCCAAAGTCAGCTTACACTCGCTGCCCCACGCCGGTTGGCACGCGTGTGGTCTGCAGCGCTCAGCACTGCAAACATTTTCCTGGAAGAGCTTTGGAGAGTCCTGCTTCAAGCACTCGAGTGCTCAGAGTTGTTCATTTCCATAATGACTCACTGAACACGAGCAGCTTTGTTTTCCTCCTACACAATAAGCTGTAAATCCAGAGTAATTTGATCCATTTTCTACAAGCTCACAAGAGGCCACGGACACACGTGTGCATAAACACACACAGATACACACGTGCACAGATGCTGCCAGTCCAACAGATCCACCAGCATTCTCCTGGCACAGCCGAGCTGAAACTGTTCCTGCTGATCCAAAAGCTTCGTCTGAATCATCCCAGACTTGTGCCACAAGTGATTATTTTGTTCAAAGGGACACACGGCTTTAAAAGACATCACAAAGTAAAGAGGAGAGTTTTCCCTAAAGAGATGTGACTTTATTCATCTTTGCCTTCCTGCCAGGAGACAGCAAAGGGAAGAAGCTTCTTTTGAAGAGAGGAGACATGAGCATGTTTCCGAAAGCCCTGAGGTGCACATGAAAAGGGAGGCAGCAGCCAAACCTTGATCATGATCATTCTTCCCTTGTCTTAGAGGCATGACTGACAGCATCAGTACCAGGATGATGGGATAATCCAGGCTGTAAGGCACCTCAGGAGGTCTCCAGTCCAAACCCCCTACTCACAGCAGGCTCAGAATGTTGCTCGGGGCTTTATCCATTTGGGTCTTGAAAAACCTCTGAAGATTTTTTCACCCTCACTAGGAAACCTCTCCCACTGCTAAACTGCCTTTATGAGGAAAAACTTTCTCCATGTATCTTATTTGGCCTTTTGTTACAGTTTGCCTGTCCTCCTGCCTCAAACCTCTGTGAAGGGCTTGGGTCTGTCAGCAATATTGAGGTACTGGCAGGCTGTTGTCAGCTCCATCCAAAATCCTTTTTTTGGTCTGAAATGGGTCCTCTTGCATCTCTGCACATGGAGAATGCTCCAGATCTGAGCATCTTGGTGTCCCTGTGGCTGATCTTGCTTTAGTTTATCAATATCTTCTGTACTGGGGTTGCCAAACTGGGCACAGCATCTGCCTGTGGTCTAAGGAGAGCAAAGCAGAAGGGAATAATCATTTCCCTCAATGCATCCCAGCCCTTTGCTGCCTGCTTTAGGTTGATTTCAGCATCCATGAACTCTCTGGGTGCTTTTCCACCTTGCTGCTCCTCAGCCAAGTCCTCACCTTCAGGAGAGGGTACACATGGCCAAGGAAATCCCCTTTGCTGCCCAGGACATCTGGGGAACGTCTCAATAGCTCTGCTCAGCTATCCTGGATAATCATCAAAGCATTCATTCAGTGGTAAAAGGCAAGATGAACACCACTCAGTGCAAATTCAGAAATGTTTGTTTCCTTGACATGAGGGTGTGTGGCTCACCTCCAGCATTTTTATCAAGGGCTACCCAGGGAAAATGGAAGTTCTTGCTTTTCTGTTTTGCTCCCAGGTGTTCTTCTCCTAGGCTGATTTCCAGAGAGCTAAACTCACATGAATCCATTTCTGAGCAGCCCCATGCCTTTGGGATGGCATCAGCAGCTACTTTGGCTGGTGTTCCCAGGAAAGGTGAGCATTTTGTCATCCCAATTTGGATGTGCCAGCTGCTGTTGGTGACAGATGTTAGCTCTCCACCTGTGGGACCAGCCAGTGCAGCAGAGACAGGAGCAGCACCACTGCTGTCAGGAAAGTGAGCTGTGAACTTCTTCCAAAGTCCTGTGGGTGAGAGCTTGCAGAGTTGAAAAGGTTATTTTTGTTTTCTTCAAGCTGCAGTTTCTTTGGGTAGGTACCAAGTACAGTGGGAGATCAGTCACCTGACTTACTTAGACAGAGACCAAATTTAATTGTCTTCATCTATTTATTGGTCATAAATGTTCAGTGAATATTGTAAGTGAAACTAGAGGCATTGCAGCAATAGCCCAAACCCCTGGCACAGAGTGGGTGCCCTGGCACTGATATATTCCAGGGATTCACTGAGGTAAACTCCAAGCACTAAAGGAGCCCAGAGTTAACCATCAGTTCACTGCTTCAGCTGCCAAATTTCTTCTCATGTCTGGATGTCTGCTACACTCCTGGCAGCACCAAGAACCTACAATTTCTGACAGAATCTTCTGCATTGCAAATCCCTTTTTCATTCCAGCATGGCCCAGAGGCAGAGCAAATACATACTCCCTGAACATATTTCTAACCCTCCCTTCAAACACAAGGTGCCAGGGGCTGTGTATTGCCACTGTGATGAATAAAAGCACTGACCTGGTCCTCTCTCATCAAGCACTCAAATCTCCTGCCTCCCTCTGTTATCTCTTTGAGGCACATGAATCCAAATGAGTTAGGAGAGGGAAAAGTTACAAAATGTTTACTTAAATTTGCTGTTCATTGCCAGCAAGCTCAAAGTTGAACATGACTGAGCTGTTAGGACAGACATCCCACCACATCCCCCAGAAGGAGGGGATTTATAACAGTGTTTTCCAAGAGTTTTTCCAGCCCCTGAAAACTAGAGCAACATAAATCTGGAGGTTTAAATCGAGCTCGTGCTGAGAAGTCCTATAAAACATCTGAAGAAAGTTCACAGTAAGCCTGATGAAAGTGGAAAGAGCAAATTACTCCAGCTCTGGTGAGGTTGAGATGCAAGTGATAGAGAATATATAACACAACATTTTTCTTACTGCTGTGGCAAAACCCAGTGGAGAGAGTGCAGAGGGACAGGGATCCAGTGTAAGACCATGAGCTGAGAAGGGAAGCAATTCTCCCTGCATTCAAGTGCCCCCTTGTTAGGATTTAATCACGAGGTTGTTCTTCTTCTTGGCTCATTACCAAACAGGATTTCCTTCCCTGGCCTTAGCTACAAAACCACTCTCGAGACAGGTGTCCTCTTCCTTTCCAGAGTAAAGAAAACGATGCCTGGTTTTATTGAAACCAACCCAGAGTAGTGTTTATTATTGAAAATATACAGAATTTTTGAACATCACATAAAAAGCCTGGTAGATACAACTGCTCTAGTTCAAAATGCTCAAGAGATACTTTTGTGCAGCACGTAGCACTATCCTCAGAAAGCAAACATCCTCTTCTCATCATTATTATCTTTACAGTGCTTCCCTTTTGTGTTTTTTAAACCCAGAAAAGTTGTCCATCCCCACCCTGATCCTCTCAGCTGAAAAAAAACCCCACTTTCCAAAAGCTTTCCACTTACACTGTGCTGGAAGCGTGGGGCTAAGAGGAATGAGAGTATTTTGTAGAGGTACTTAGAGCTACTCCTGTCCTTTGAAAATCTGTGTAAGAGCAGGGCATGGTGCTTGCCAGGCAAAGTGCCCTGTGTGGAACAGTCCAGCGATACCCTGACAATTCCCAGTCTGTCCAAGAGAGAAATGGGAAAGGCAGATAAATTCAGGCTTTTCACACCACCTTTCAGACGCTCTTTTTCTCGCTGCCACAAGTTCTCAAATGACAGTTTTGCAGAGAAGAAGCTTTTTACAAAGAAAACAAGAAAGGGATGGGCTATTATACACCAAACTGTTGGAATTGTTGGGAATCAATGTACAGGGTGAGATGGGCAGTGTGTTAAAAATTGTCTTTGTTCACTGCGATACGAAAGGGGGAATAAAAACAAAAACAAATGAAAGGAAGGAGAAAAAAACTGATTATTCCTGCCAGTGTGCTGATTTAGACTTTTCATTGTGAACTTCCACAGGACGCAGTCGAGGTTGAACCTGTTCCTTCTTCGAATCTGTTTTACCACCACCAACTCCAGCAGGCTTTCTCCTGGTTGCCTCAAAGCAGCATCATGGATGTGGGAGATGAGAGCCCACCAAAACAGGACGGGCCCCTCACTGAGAGGAGATCAGCGAGGACAAAGGAGCAGAGTTTGAAGAGAGGGGCTGCGGGGCAGGAGTGAAGACAGGAGGACTCTGAAGGCCACAGGGTGGTGGTGGTGGTGTCCCTGGGCGGTCACACGGCCGCGGTCTGCTTGATGCTGTGGAAGCTGATGCGCGTGGGGGACGTGGGGATGGACATGGCCCGCGCCACGCGCACCCGCAGGGAGTGGTGGTCCTGCCAGCGGTGCCACCTCTTCCTGGCGGCAGAACGGACCTGGGGAAAGACACAGGAGAGAACATGGAGGGAGAGTTTCAGGTGTCCTCTGTAAAGGGACGCTGGGCAGTGCTGAGACAATGTCGTCAAGGCACTGAAACACACAGGTGATGCCTTAAGCCTCCTAAAGCGGGGAGTCATGCCCTAAGTCTTAGTTTTTGTATTTTTCAGATTCTGTACTGCATTGGTATGTAACTCTGAACTTCATATAAAGCATTAGCAAGTTCTCTTCACAGTTTAGTCAGACAAAACAATCCTTTTCCAGCCCCAGAACCAAGGACACTGTTGCAGCTTCAGGCCCCAAAGGTATAAACAACAGTGAATTGAGGAGAGCAAACTGGAAGAATGGGACTTCATAACTGAAGCTGTAACTGGACAATTAACCTCAATATGCAAATGGACCAAAAATTATAAAACTGTGAAGACTCATGACTGGATGTCCATCTTGAGTATAGCCTCAGCCAGGCTCTTGTACTGCCCAAGCTGTATCCTTTAAATGCCTTTTAATAAATACTGACTTTATTTCTTTAACTCTGTCTAGCCTCTCTTCCAGGTAGCTTCTCCAGGCATCACAGGGACTGGTTCAGATTCCTGAATGAGAGCTTCTAATTCACTGATATCCTCTTGAGTACTTGACTTGGGGAAAAACCATGGCTTTTACTCACCTCATGTCTCATATCTGGTATCTTAAATACCAAGATAAATCTTGGTATTTGATCTTGATCTTAAAATACCCCAGAGCATTTCAAACAGGCCTAAACATGTGAAACAAGTGAATCAAGCCCTGAGGATGGGTGGACCTGATGGATGGTGCATCCAAGGTCTGTCTGAGACTTGATGGAATTTGTGGAGAGCTCCAACCCAGGGGGCCCCTGCTGCCCCTGTATGTGAAGAAGCACAGGGGATCTCACCAAGCAATACAGACACACCTGACCCAGCCCCTGTGAGCACCTCGTGCAGGCAGTGGAAGTTGCTCCACATCAGCAGAAGGTCATCCTTGAGCAGGTGCTGACCAACAGGTCAGGTGAATCTTGAATTTAAGTGTAATTTTTTTTTTTTTTTTTTTTTGTATGGAGCATAGACAGAGTGCAGGAACTCTGGCTCATATATACACAACATATATAAGCAAGATAAAAACAGGAGAAAGGAACCCTAAACCTCAAACACAGTGGGAAAGAAGCCTTGAAATACTCCTAAAATAGACCAAATCCCTGGCAGAGAAGACTCAAAGTCATAACCTGGCAGGAAGAATTTGGATCAATTTCTGGATATTCTTGTTGATATCTTCTTACTGTAGAGAGGAAAGCAATTCAGACCCCTAACCTAGGGAGATAAAGAAGCCTACAAAATTAGCTGAGGGGAATCTGGGCCCAGCTTCCTGGAGAGTCCAAAGCCTGATGTATTCATGACACTTGGAAAGCTGACGTTCTGCTGCCAACCTGAAATCTGGTGAACCTTGCAAGAAGCATTGTTACATAAAACTTCTGTATCAAGCCAGGGCTTCCTTTACCAAAATTGATTTTTTTTTTACCAAGAGGGGTTATAAATAATGTAATATATACATTGCACCTCAACTACTGACCTATAGATCTCCTCCTGACCAAGAAGGAACCAGTCAGTGAGGTCAAAGGGGATGATTCACCTCTTTCTAAAGCAGGTGTCCTAAACAGGCCAGAGATTTGTGGTCAGATGAAAAATACCTACTTTCTTTAATTGGTTATAAAATGAGTCTAGACAACCAGCTCTACTTATGATGTCTGGATTATAAATTTAGATAAGTTCAGACAATATTGATATCTGAACCTGGATATTTTTTAGTCTTTAATGCACTTATTTTCACTGCATCCCCCAAAAGTAAAGGATTGTTTTAAGCCCCGTTTTACCACAGACAAGGGGAACTTTGGGTATTATCAGCAGTGATGCTGTTGTGGAGGAGACCTCAAAGGGATGAGCTGCCATGGCAACTGCACAAGGCCTGGGAGGAGCTTTCAGAGCCTGTGAAGCCCATGCTGGCACAGGTTCTCAGCTATCAGCACCTGGGTGAGGTCAGTCAAAGCCACCCTGGGCCTGTCTGTCACCACCACTGGTGCTGCAGGGAAGGTGGAGTCGAAAAAAATCGCCCAAAGATGAAGAGTCACAACTTTTCTTCATTTCCTTGAAAGCTTGGGAGTTGTCTGCAGGAGCTCTGTGAGGGCTACTCAAAATACAAGGAACACACAGAGCCTCCAACCCCACTTCAGAGCAGCTCAAACATCTGTCTAAGGGGGCTCAGGTGAGTTGAAGAGCTCCAGGATTGGAGGTGTTTCCAACCCAAACCACACCCCGTCAGTTTTAGGTGCTCCAGATGAACAGGGTGAAGGCCTGGTGGCTGAAACATAGAAGAGCTCACAAGGAAGACACAGAAAGGGAGAAACTGCTCTCCTTCTCTTAGCTGGTTTCAATTTTCCCATTTCTGGGTGGGCTTTCAGAGCCCTGGGCTGTAGCACTGCTACCGAGAAACTCTGGTCTGGCAGCAAACAATCCCCTCTCATCCCAGCTTTGTCCATGAAATATACTCCCCTGCAGGTTTATGAGTACCAGCCTGCAAAACAGTTCTGCAATTGCCTCTTTGGTGCCTTTTCAGGGGAATCCTGAACCTGGAAATGTGGCTTTTCTACCAGAGCCCTTCTAGAAGGCAGAAATTGATGCAAATCAGAGCAGAGAATTTCTTTGGTTGTTTTCTCAACTATCTGTGATCTGTGCTGACATGGTGGTTTTAGGTCACAGCTTGGACTCAGTGATCTCAGAGCTCCTTTCCAACCTAATTGATGCTGTGATTCTGTGAATTAAGACAAGCAGCTGTAGGTTTCTAAGGCAAGGTGAGGAGAAAGCCACACTGAATTTCTTCGAATTTTGAATCAATTATTTGTTTCAATATAAATACTAAAGTCTTTTACATTTAGTAGGGTTCAGACAGAACCTAATGAAACAAAGAACATGAGGGAACTGGAGAAAGAGAAGAGGGAACACCCAATGAAAGGGGAATTAAAGACAGCACTGCCAGGAAGAGCATGATTACCATGAAAGATTTGGAGATGAGAATGAGAACAGTGTGGTTAAACAACAGTGCAGAGGATTTCTGGAAGAGCCTCTCATTATGAAGCAGCAGCTCCAACATGTCTCTGCCAGTTCTATGAGGGGGTTTGGTCAGGTTAGAAAATGAGTTAAATGACACAGTTACATGGAATAGCAGGGTCAGGGTGGACAGACTCAATCACAGACTGCAGCAGCCTGGACTGCTGATCATCATCCCCTTCTCACCAACCTGACCCCCCTGGCTCACTGAACCCTCCTGGGAAAACAGGAACACTGGAAAGTTGTGCCATGGTGTTGTGCTTTTCTGGAAGTTCACTCATTGCAAACCTACCATGGTTCCACCTGCAGTGGCAGAGGGACCCTTGCTCCTGATTCTGGATGGGAGGGGGGATGCAATGCACACCCAAAGGCAAATCCATGTGCCAGAGCCCATGCAAGGGGGGAGGCACCTCCCCTGAAAGACTGACACCTGGTCTTGGCCAGTTATCACACAATCCCTGAATGGTTTGGGTTGGAAGAGACCTTGAAATTCATCTCATTCCAACCCCCTGCCATGGACAGGGACACCTTCCATTGGACCAGGTTGCTCCAAGCCCCATGCAATCACTGAATCCATTATTTATGTTTCCAATACAGGCAGTGGAGAAAGAGAGACAATTCTCCTGAGGATAGCTGTCGCCCTTGGTTTTCCATGTTTTTACTTTGCCTTCATGTTTTTATTTTGCCTTCTGATGTTTATAGAACTTGGAGTCAGATTCACACACTTTCTCTTGTAAACAGAGAACGTTTTCATATTTTCTCCTCTAGGAGGAGTTTCTTGAGTGATGGTGATGTTCACCAACAAGATTGAAGAGGTGGTGACACCTCTGACCAATCTCTTGTCCTTTTGTACAGTTGTATATAAGTTGGAATCAAAATAATAAAGGAGAGCATTCCTGCTGACCTTGGACCTCGTCCCTGCCTCATTCTTTCGTGTCCTGTTGCGACAGATGGCCCTTAGACATGGAATGAAACAGTCCTTGCTCCTCTGGGTACAAACCCAGCTTAACTGAAGGCTGAGCACTTCAGACAAGTGGTTTAAGTAACACATGAAGTGTCAGACCGTTGTTACAGGACATTGTCCCATGAAGAGCTGAGATACAGAGGATGTTGTTTCTCAGATGTTCCTTTCTCCCCACATGTCACCAAATACTGAGATACTGTCAGAGGAAATTTTCCTCCTTTTTTCTGTGGTGAAATTTTTGATTTTTCTTTTCTGAGCAACCAGTGTGAAGAGATACTTACTCAGCCAGTGAAGCCAGATTAGATTTATCATTTGTGCTTCAAGCCAACCAAGTCAAAAAGAGCCACCTGGAGATAAAGATGTGAGTCTAAACAAGCAGTTGGCTTTTGTTATATCCTGTTTGAGACAGGATTAAAAAAAGTAACAAAAATGCTGTCTTCTTGTACAGCTGGAGACATTCCTAATGGACTGGGCACATGGAAACAGGCTCTGCACTTTCAAGAGTGAGGGCAAAGCATTTTTTAATGACAGAGTAATTAACTGCAATTAGTATGTGACCAGAGTGCAAGCAGAAATGGTTAAGGTCAAATTTATATATTGTACTTGAAGTCAGAAACAAAATGCTAGGTTAACTTTAGGTAAAAAAAGAAAAAAAGTGGCTGTGACTGCTGTAATAATGTGTTAAAAGACACCAAAAAAAAAAAAAAAAAAGCTATTGCAAAATGGAGGAGTAAAAAAAAAAGAGAATGCAAAATATCAACTATCAAATATGGTTGTTAATCTCTCTAAGAGCAGCCTCCTCTATTTATTAAGCATTCCTAGAGTCAGGACCATGCCCCAGAGTCAGCATTAGCGCATTTATGACCTGTTACAGCCCAAGGATGCTCCAGACTGTCATCAGTGGCTACAGCTCCACAAAGAGTCTTGGGAACACAAATTATCAGCCTCACCTCTGTGCAACTTGAGTTGCTTGAGAGGACCAAAATTATCCCTGCTCTGAGCACAGAGCTGGGTGCCTGTGTTGACCCTGGGTCTGTCTTTTTTTTTTTT
>VWYP01033916.1:49116-60230 GCA_013400435.1 Pycnonotus jocosus
TTTGCAAATAGGTCTTCTTGGAAAATTATCATTTTCAGCTCTTTCTGCTTTGTGTACAGTGAATAATCACAGTTTCTGAGCATGTGGTCAAATTCAAATCAGGTTTGCCAACATTATTTGTGCCTACAGAGTGTGGGCACTGCTTTGGAACAGTCAAGAAAAAAGATTTGGATAATGGGATGAAAGGAGATCAGTGGGTGACAGTTTTTCACTTCTGACTGGATCACCTAACCAAGGGACTTGTCAAACTTTCAGATCATAGTAAATGAAAAATATTGTTAGAAACCTCTCTTCCCCCTCCTCCACAGCAGAGCAACAAAAAGAATGAAAGAGATGGAGAGAAGGATGAAAACATTTAGAGAAGGTTTTCTCTTGACAAGACAGACATCAACTTTGTACTGCTATTACCTGTGCTAGACACTGGCTGCTGGCTAATTTGTTGCAGCCATCAACTAGAAATGAGCTGAGGAAAGAGCCTTGAGCAACATTAAAAACCAGATTTTGAAAGAAATGTTGTGTGTCATTAGCAGAGAGGAAGAAGTTTTGATCCACTTACACAGAACAAAGGGCCCCATTCACCTGGGGCTTTTTGACATAATAATGCCAAAATATAATAGTTGTGTAGGTGTCTGATAAGAGTAGGAATAAATGATATGGTAATGGAAGCTGGAATTAAGACTATTGGGATGCCACCATCCTCTGTCCCCAGGGGATATCCCTCACCTGGAAATCTTGACAAGTGAGGGCCAGACAGACAGCAAGTCCTCTCTGTCTGTAGAATAATCAGAGAATCCCAGAATGGTTTGGGCTGGAAGAGACCTTAAAAATCATCTCATTCCACTATCCTGCCATGGGCAGGGACACCTTCCACCATCCCAGGTTGCTCCAAGCCCTGTCCAACCTGACCATGGACACTTCCAGGGATGGCACATCCACAGCTTCTCTGGGCACCCTGTGCCAGGGCCTCAGCACCCTCACAGGGAAGAATCTCATCTTAATATCCCATCTCTATATTCATGGTGTTCAGCAGTCTGTGACTGATTAAGTTCTTGCTTTGCTCAAATGCCACTTTTTATTCTCAGAAATCCTGATAAGAAGGCAAATTAATTAAATGAGTAAGATTTACATAGATCTCGACAGGCTTTAAAAAAGATTGATTTTTATTTTTTAAAAGGTTGCAGTGGTGAATTCAACAACTTCCACCTACATTTAAGCACCTTCTGTGCTGTGTTTCAGATCCTTGTGCTGCAGTTGGAGGCAACTGGAGAGTAACTTTGGACTTTAAACATCTTTGAACAGTGGTGCAAACTGTAAAGGTTGATGAAGATTGAATTGGTATTTTTGGTAGCTACAGATGAACAAGAGGAACTTTCAAGCAATGTCCAGATCAGCAAAATGGATCTTTAAATCCTAAGGCACTGATCTCACTGTGCCTGACTCTGCAGTGAAATTCACTTCCATGAGATTTTTGAAGTCCTGGCCTCTCCCTGCATCCAGCAGAAGCTTAGTAAGGTCTAAGGTATTGGCAACATCTCATCAAAAAGATACAATTAAAATAGGCCAGTTGAAATGTGCCCTCATTTGTGTGAATCACTGCCTATAAATGAAGCTGAAGGTGATAAGCTCAGCTGGTTATGTGCATGTATAAGGTGGTTAGGATTTAGGGGGGAAAATCCCATCCATTACTTAACAGAACTTAAATAAACGTAAGGTGACGCCTTAAATGGTACTTTAGAAGTTTTCCAAAGGTTCAGGGTGTCCCTCAGGGAGGAAGGATGGCAAATGTTGTATTTAATAGTAAATGCTGTGAAACAGCTCTTGGTCAAAGCTCTCCAGGTCCTTGGAAGGATTAAGCACAGAATGATTTGAAGCAAAGACACAGAGTGGCCTAAGCACAGAGACCCCTGGGCTGGCAGACCTGTGGATCTCCAGGTGAGGAGTTCTAATGCTCCCAGAGAGACAGGACTGTCTTCATCCACGTTTTATAAATAAACTACAGCACTGAGCAACTGCACCTGTGTCCCACCCTGCTGGTGTGGCTTTGCAGGGCTCCCACAGACCCAACCCCTCAGGCCAAGGGTGCTCATGTTACCATCACACAAAATATTGAACTGAACACCCCCAGAAAGATGCCATTATCAGCAGTTAATCAAGGGATGTAGTCAAAACAACCTGCAAGGCTCAAAGGAAACAAAAGTGAAGCTTGGGTACAATGTTGGTTTTTGTTTCAACAGGTACCCTACATCACATCACTATTTATATAACGTTGTTTTTTTCTGCCTAAAAAAATTATCCTGCTTAATTGGTCTGCAACCTCCCTTCTTTTTTTGTTTTTTTCCCCAGGGTCTTTGGCAGCAATTCTTTACAATCTTTTGTAAAGATATTTTCACAGCACCTGCCAGCCTGGGATGTCAAGGTTTATTTCTAAGCCCACAGCAGCGCAGTTTTGTTATCATAAATAACAGTTCAAGAAGCCACAAGGATTCTGACTAGTCATAAAGATCTGACACACATTTTTGTGTGGAAACAAATGCTGCTCCTTTCTTCTGGCCCACAAAGGACCAGAACTACCCAGAGCAGATGGAGGACATGGGTGCACCCAACCCACCTCCAGCCCCTGTGGTTTTGTTGTGGGGTGCAGTGTAATGAGAAAAATGGGGTTGTGAAGGACACTCAGAGAAGATGGAATTGAACTTTAGCCCTCTAGTCCACCTCCATATTCATATTTACTCAGAGATTTTAAGGAATGTTTAATACATGTCCTGTGGGCTCAGGATGAATAATGTGGAGCCTGCCTGTGCTGATGGGCAGGGGGATGAGTAACCATTCCTGGGGTGACTCAGAGCTGGCAGCTCTAATGAACAGCTTCCCAAGATGATCAGATCAAAGAGAGCCACTTTGAGCTTAACAGATTTTGAGAGACAGATGGTGCCTGGCTGAAGGGTCAACAGAAAAAAAAAATGAAACATATTTATCCTTGCCTCACACCTTGTTGTGAGAATAATTTACAGTGGCATCTGATCTATTCCTCTCTGATGATGTTTTCTCTCTAAGCCAGGTAGCTGGCTTTCCATTTTAAATGTCAGTTCAGAGATGATTACTGATATTGGTCAGATAATACTGAATCTGAGTCCTGAGCTAAGAATTCAGCCTCTAAAAGGATGTTTTCAGACTCAGGTCTGCCTGGTTATGTATCCATTTAGGATATGGATAGAAATGAAGGGCAGGTGCTTTATTATGGACACAGAACTCATGAATTAGAGAATAATTCAGGTTGGAAGGGACATCAGAAGGCCTCTGGTCCCATGCTATGATCAGAGCACATTCAGCACAGTGGTTTTCTCCAGTTCTGAGATTGTGTCAGGGTCTTATTAAGTCGTTTTGAGCACAAACAAGGACAGAGATCTCAAAACACGTTTGAGCCTCTCTTCCAATGCTTAAACATCCTCACTGTTATATTTTTTCTTCCCAGTTTATTCAGGATTTGCCTTGTTCCCTTCACTCAGTTTCAGAGTGGAGCTTGCTCTTCCCTGAGCAGCCCCTCATCAAGCACCATCCCTTTACAGATGTGGGTTGTTCTCAAACACTGTCACCTCCATTCCCAGCTCTGTGCTGGGATCTCCCATCATGGCTGGTGAGGTTTCCAAGGATCACAGAACTCCTTGAGGGGTCTGGTGGTAATTGGAAATTGCATGAAGCACCCAGTGCCAAGGATAGGTGCTCTCTGGAGGCAGGGATTCTTATTCCTCTGTTATCCTCTTGTTTGCATCATCACTCCTGAGGTAGCAGGAGTGGAGCCAGCCCTATTTGGAATATGAAACACTATAAATGCACTCTTTGCCTCTCTCTGAAATAGTCTAGTTTGTCTCAGGAGAAAACCATCACTGCTAAGAAGGTCTGGCTAAAAGGTAGACACCACACTGGTAAGGGAAGTGGATGGAAGATCCATCTTCCTCTAAAGAAGCTTTGTCTGGAATCAGTCAAAGGTGGAAGAGAAATGCTGGGAGTGCTGTACCCAACTTCCCCTGAGCAAAAGGTGCACACTAAAGAACTGACAGGAAAAACTGACCTGCAGTGAAAATTGTCCAGCAGGAGCTGTGTGGGAATGCAATCCTCCAGCCCAGTTTCAAGCCATTCACAGAATCACAGAATCATTGCATGGCCTGCCTTGGAAGGAACATTAAATCTCATCCAATCCCACCCCTCTGCCATGGGCAAGGACACCTTCCACTATCCCAGGTTGCTCCAAACCCTGTCCAACCTGGCCTTGGACACTTCCAGGGATCCAGGGGCAGCCACAGCTTCTTTGGGCACCCTGTACCAGACCTCCTCACCCTCACAAGAAGAATTTCTTCCTAATATCCCATCTAAACCTGCTCTCTTTCAGTTTGAAGCCATTCCTCCTTGTCCTGTCGCTACATGCTCTTGTGAAGTCTATCTATCCTTGTTCCAAAAAACTCCATCTTAAACCCTTTTTTTTTTTTTTTTTTTTAATCCACTGTTCTCTGAAATTAAGTTCAGTCTTGTGATCTGTAAGTTGACCGAAAAAATTTGGAGGAGCATCTTGTTTTTTGCAGCCGTTGAAAAAGAAGTTCACAAGCTGCATTCACTCTTCTGAAGTGGCATTCAACATAAATGCATACAGATTTTTCATTATGCCAGCTTTCATAACGTCTCAAATTCCCAGAAACCTCTCATTGTCAATTTTCTCCGAAGTCCAGAGATGCTCTTTTCCACTTGAATTAAATGAAATTTGCATATTTTTGCCCTCTAGTGTTTCTCTATGTCCAAAAAAAAGATGACTCTTTTTCCATAGTCTCTAAACAAATTAATGAGTCAAGTGCCAACGGCCCCTTGTGTCCATCCATGGCACACACACTTCATTCAAAACAGCTTCAGAACTTTTCAGAAGCAATAAAACATAAAAAAAGCTGTAAACTTTTAATCTAAACTGCTTCTCCTCCGTGGATTCACTGCAATAATTTGTGTATAAGGTGTTGGCTTGGAAAGAGGGAAGAGAACAGAGCTGGGGAAGGGTCTGGAGCACAAATCTGATGAGGAGCAGTTGAGGGAGCTGGGAAAGGAGCTCAGCCTGGAGAAAAGGAGGCTCTGGGGGGACCTTGTGGCTCTGCAGAAGACAGGAGGGGACAGCCAGAGGGGGATTGGGCTCTGCTCCCACGTCAGAAGTGATAGGACAAGAGGAAATGGCCTCAAATTGCAGCAGGGGAGGTTTAGATTGGATATTTGGAACAATTTCTTCACTGAAAGGGTGGTCAGGCATTGAAACGGGCTGATAAAGTGGTGGAATTTCCGTCTCTTGAAGTGTTCAAAAACTGCAGATGGGACCATGGTTTAGTGGAGGGCTTGGCAGTGTGTGGTTAATGGTTGAATTAGATTGGTTCTCTGATTTACTGATTATTTTTTTTAATCTCCAGCCGAGGGGCCTGACACACCCTCTCTCAGTGCAGCCAAGAAAGCCAGTCCAGGAACTGTGTGCAACACTGAATTCTGTGGAAATGAGGGCAAGGAGGTGACTGCATGCCCAGGTCAAATGTCCTCTCCTCTCAAAAATGAAGGAAATCAACTCATGCTGTTTAAAAATTCTTTGCATGGACTGTAATTTAATGGCTTCACTTTTTCCCTTCAGTGATGCCACATTTGTGAGACCAAATCACTGAAAATCAGGACATTTTATGGTGGTATCAGGTGTCACTTTTGGTGAGATCTCAAGGTATGTTTGTTTAAATCAATGGAAGTTACATAGGAAAAACTTTCAGCTGTTTCATTTTCCAAACTTCCAACACAGAACTCAAAGGAACAGAAACTTCATAGAAGAGAATCCCAGAATCCTAAAATATCTCAGCTTGGGAGGGATCCATAAGGATCATCGAGTCCAAGCCTTGCCAGCTCTGTGGGCAAACTCTTCTTTGGAACAGCCTCTCACATCCTGAGTGTTTTCAGGATGCTGATTTTGATCTTTAAACCCAGTTTTAGTTGCACAGAAGTTTTGAAGCTTCACAGACTGCAATGCTCAGATATTGTGGGAGTTGGACTGAGGGGCACAGCATAAAGCTACCAGAGCCAGGAGAGTTTTCCTCTTCATTTTCGGTTCATGCAGGTTTGTCAGGACACATGGTTCCATTTCCTGTGACTCTATTAAAAATGCAGCCTTAAGTAATTATTTCTGCCATTTGCTCAGATTCCAGTAACTGCTATTAATGCATTCCCTGTACCCAAACCAAATGATTTTCACATCAGATTGAGAAATAGCCTCAACATTTACTAAATCTCTCTGCAAAATCTCTACATGCACTTTAAAATACAGGCAGTAAATTCATTGCACAATTTCCTAATAAAGGGCTGGGGTTAATTGTAGCCTCTCCTTATTCTGAGAACATTTAAATCCAGCTCAACTGTGCACCCAATTCCAGCCCTGAGAGGAAAGGAATTTTGCATGGGTCCCTCAGTGGCTGCTGAAAACAACATCACCTCTGCTCCTTTATTTCCTATTATTCTCCTTCTTCCTCAAAAACACTTCCTGATGAGAAAACTCAGTGAAATCCCACACTGAGCCTCAGGAAGAAAACCAAATTAGGGGTTTTAATGTGGTAACTTAGGGAGCAGAACATCCCTACAGCCATTCTTTCACACCTGAGGATCCCACAGTGGTGTTTCCTCTGTCTTCCACTGAATGCAGCAGCTTTTAGTCCCATAGCAAAAGGAAACACATAAATTGGGAAGGGACAAGTCTCTTCGACATGAAGGACTCATTGAATGTCTCATGAAGGATATTTTGGGGTTTTTTTTTTGAGGGTAATCCATAATTTTTGATCTCTGCTACGGACAGTTACTGGCAGTTTGTAAATACCCAGCGGGGTGTGTATCAAATATGGGGTGAAAGAGATGCAGCTGAGATCATTATTAAAGCTTAAACTGATGGATTTTCCAGGCTTTTTGCTTGTGTCATCGTTTGGAGCAAGCCTGGCACTGTGGGGGATGAGTAACCTGATAAAGGCCATTACAGGCATTTCAAGAACCCAGCTCTGCTCTAACTGGAAAACCTGAAGCATTTAAAACCTTCTCTGACAGTAACTGATCAGCCCATCTACCACAGAGACAGGAACATCAGGCTCACTGAAGGGATAATAACAAGGCTTCAGTGATATCTATGAAGCTTTCAGGCTACTCAAAGGCTGCTCCTCACAGCCTTTTATTTTCCTCTTGTTGAGCAAAACCTGGTACCTCATGGTGATTGTGATGAGTGGCATTGCCTTCAGCACCACTCCTAGTAGGGATGCCTGGCTGGGAGCAGCTCAGCTTTTAAAATAGTGTACTATGAGATACAAATTTGTGTTCTGGACAGTGTGATGACACACCCAGAAGGCTCTGAATATTCACTGAGTTTGCTGCTTTCTTCACTGCTGTGCAAAGCTGAGGCTGGAACAGAACAAGCAATTTTATCCTTTAAAAGCTTTATGATATTCCAAAAAAACATTCTCTCAGTAGATTAAGATGAGCCCCAAATTTCTTTTCAGTTTTGAAATAGACAATACTGTAATATTTGGAGGGTTTGGACTTATGCTGTACCTCAAAGAAGCAGTCAGAGAGTTGCCATGGTTTAGTCAGTCAAGTGGAAGTTGCACATTAGATGTCAAAAGATGCTACAGGGAAGCATTTCCCTCCCAAATTCAGCTTTTCTGGGTGCCTACATGCCAGCAGGGTGTCTGGGCATGCAGTGGAGAGCCAGCCCAGACTGCCTGCAAAGACTGGAGCTGCTCAGGTGAGCAGATGGAGGTAGGTGCCTCCTGTAGACTAAGCTGATGAAAAGCTTAAAAAGCAAAAAGGTTGTATTGACTGGCTTGAATTACTGACAGGGAGCCATTTGAGAAGCCCCATTGAATCCCAAATAGTTTTCCCCCTTCCCAGTCAGATGTGAATCTTCTCCAGATCCTCTCTCAGCTGGTGAGAGCCACACAGATGTCTCAGATCCACTGCAGCCTCCCCAGCAGCACCAGATATCTGAGTTTTGGGAAATGAATCAACATCCCAAGCTGGGTGTCTCAACCTTGCACTGACTCCCTCAGAAATGCCCCTTCCCACTGTGACAGCAGTGTGACACAGCTGGAAAAGCAGTTCTGGGATCATCCCAGATTTCCCAGCAGATTATTATCAAGGCCTAGAAGTGCATGAGGTGATTAATCCTCCTTTGACAGGCTCCATTATGTCTGAACTCATCAAAGCTACAGGAGATGGGAAGTTGGCTCATGGCTTTGGACAGACAGCTTCAGCCTGCTGTAGGAAAGGGGATACTTGGATATTTCTCCCAGTAAAAGGAGCTTCAAGAATGCCAGAGCAGCCAAAAGAGTGAAAACCTGCTGTGAACAGCCAGCAGCTCTGAGTCTGAGTGCCACAAAATGGAAGTGGGGTGACAGAAAGTCATGGCTGGCTATGAGATCACATGGCTGGACAGTCACTGGGACACCAGTGAAAAAAAAAGGAAAACAAACATGAAAGAAGCCTGCTGTCTACAGAAAGATTCTCCTTCTGCTTTAACAGTGCAGACCTGATGAACATGACAAGTAGAATCACAGAATATCCCCAGCTGGAAGGGACCCACAAGAATCATCCAGTCCAACTCCTGCACAGACGCCCCAACAATCTCACCCTGGGCATCCCTGGGAGCGTTGTCCAAACACTCCTGGAGCTCTGCCAGCCTTGGGAATGTGCCCATTCCCTGGGGAGCCTGGGGAGTGCCAGCACACTCTGGAGGAAGAACCTGTCCATGATCTCCAACCCAAACCTCCCCTGACACAGCCTGAGGTAAATGTAGCTCTACAGGCACCTCTATTTTGGAGGAAGATTTAAACTCCCTGTTTTTTAAGAAGCAAATGGAATGGTGACAATTATAAGGAAGGAAAGCTGGAAAGAGAACTGAGAACTTTGCTGCCAGCATCTAAAAGTGGCATGCGCTTAATGTGAGAAAACTGAGCTGTTCCTTGTTAACATCACCTCAGAATTAATGAGGAAGAGGGAATGTTATTAATGTAAAATAAAACAAAAGAAATACAATAAAAACAAAACAAAATATTGAAAATAAAATACTGCTGCTTTGAAGCCATGCCCATTCTTTCTCATAGCCCATAATGAAATTAAGAAGCAGCACAAACAGTTTATACCAATAGAGCAAGAATAATGAAATATGGAATTAATTTCTGCAGAGACTAAAATTTTAGCTGGACAGAGAGGACACACTTTAATGCAGGCCAATGAGACACTGACAATGTAAGCAGGGGAAAGATTTAAACCTCTCACACTTTGGGGTGGAAGTCAAACACTGAGGGATATTAGTGAAGCATTTCTTGCTTGAGTAGCAGTACCCCATATTAATTCTGATTTAATCTGTTTCCAACCCTCTTTTCTGAATGCAACAGGCACTGATCACTCAGAGATAGTGACCCACATGGATAAACCCACTCAGCTCAGCATGGCTCATAGAAATGGGTCACCTGCAGCATATCCTTAACAAAAATCCAGCTCAGAAGTAATTAGCTATGCCCAGAAATCATATTTTTAATTAATGAGAAACTTCAAAGAAGTCTTAAGATGAAGAACAGAAATTTTACAATCTGAGAAAACTTCTTTCCCTCTGCCCTGATCTCTCAGGTAATAGTCTGAAATTGAGAAAGTTTTGAGGACAAAGGCTGGGAAATTCAGGTGCACATGAAGAGCCTTCTACAAGAGAATGATGGGACTGTGACCCCCAGTAAAAACATCTCAGGTCTGTGTAATTGGGCACTCAAACAAATTCCACCTCCCAAGGGTGAATTACTCACCTCACCATTCAAGAAGCAGTAAAATACTGACACAAAGAAACCCTGGAAAGAAGAGAAAGCAGGCAATTATTAGGTGAACATTTGAACGCTTCCACTGACAGAGGGGATTGTCCCTGCAAAATCTGCACCATCCAATCTCTGAGACCCCTCAGAGGAGCTGTCCCAGGCTGGCAGCTCTTGGGGGGACACCCCAGGCACTCACAGGGGGTCTTAAATGGCTTTAGATGCTCTCATAAGGGCAAATGCATCATCAGATCCCTTAAATCCACCTGAGCCCAAAGGCTTTGTGGAATCTGCTGACAGCAGTGACTAAACCCCTGTAAAGACTGCGGAGGTTGGAATTCCTGTAAATTCTGCCCATTTGGTTTTTAGGGCTTAATTATTAATATTATTATAATTAACAATTAATTACTATTACTATTGATATATTATATAAATTTTATAATTATATAANATTAATTATAATAATTAATATATTATATAATTATTATCACCATTAAGGAGAGTCTCCCTGTGCTTGCTTTCTCACACACATCTTCATAGAACTAATGAGCAACTGAGCAACAGCAGAGGAAAAAATACTATCAATTTTAGGGAATGAAAAGTGTGGAATTGCTTCACAGGTAGAGGCTGAGGTTCCTTCCTTCACAGGTTAAAAGGGACATTTTTTATTTTGGATATTCAGCTGTGATTTCTGGTGGGATGCAATCAGTAAAACCAGTAATCCAACCCTAGATTTGGCTTGCCAGCTGTATGTTTGTATTGACATTCTGGGGTTTAGAGCACTTGTTCCTGCACACAGGAGGTAAAAACATCAATGTCAAACAAATTCCCACCCTAGTTCAAGAGGTAAAGCTGTAGGACACACCTGGGCAGAAAGGAATGGCTTAAAGATCCTTCAGGGTCTTCAGTTGCTTTTGGGTTTGTGTCAGATTCACAGAGTTGGGGCAATTCCACATCCCCATCCTGCCAGAACTCCAGTTAAATTCAGAGGAGGGGGGAGATGGGGCTGATGGCTCAGGAAATGCACCAGAGCACACTGGGCAGCACAGCTCAAGTGTGTCTGAACACTGGCCCTTCCCTCCCAGTTAAATTTCCTCTAAGTTTGTTCAGTGATCCATCCCTTGAGACATGAATGATCTTTGAAGGCAAAATATTAGGAATTTCTCTGAGAGCAGCGGGGTAATCTTTTGTTGTCCTCCTATGGGAGTGTTTGCTTTAACTTTCTTTTTAACCAACTGGTTCTAAACTTATACTCACCATGTCTTTTTTTTTTTTTTT
>VWYP01033923.1:676-27564 GCA_013400435.1 Pycnonotus jocosus
AGGAATGGGGCAACCACAGCTTCTCTGTTTCCCTGCCTTATCATACTCACAATAAAGAATTTCTTCCTAATGTCCAATCTAAACCTACCGGCCTTCAGTTTGAAGCCATTCCCCTTTGTCCTGTCACTACATGCTCTTGTAAGTAGTCTCTTTCCATCTTTCTCGTAGGCTCCCTTCAGGTACTGGAAGGGCACAATTAGGTCACTCTGAAGCCTTCTCTTGTCCAGGCTGAACAGTCCCAATTCTCTCAGCATTTCTTCACAGGAGACCTGCTCCATCCCTTTATCATCTTGGTAGCCTTCCCCTGGACTCTCTCCAATAGGTCAATGGCCAAATATCCAACATGGGAATCTGAAGTGAATCATAATCAGCTGAAGTGTATAATATGAAACAACTCTCTTTTTTCTTTTCCTGTCTTTCAGTATAACTATGACATCTCCACTGCACAAACACCTCACACAAGTAGCAATTGTATAGAAAACAGACTTTTTAATTACATTAAGACATGTTTTGTGGATTTGTGCAGTATTATCTTTTAATGATATATAAATATCTGCTCAAAATCAGGTACTTCTTGCTTAAATGGAAAAGTCATGCAAATATGCAAACCCAATCTTTTTCTTTCCATAAATGTTTTCAAACAAAATCCACATTTCCTAACAAAAATTAATATTGTTTTCTGCTATGGCTTCTCTTTCCCCACTTTAAGATGGCTACAGTTGTGAAGTTCAGAATCTAGACCTGGTGTAGCCTTCAAAGAATTTTTTTCCTCCCACTTTGCTTAATAATTTCCTGGGAAATTTAGTTCTGTTGGGATTCAGTTATGAAGGACAAGTTTTAAAAGGCTCCACAGCAAACGCTACTTTATCAAGATGAAAGAAACTGAAAATGTAATAAGAAACAGTCAGTACAATGGTAATTTAAAGGATGCTGAAATCTCAATTCAGTATAGCTACAGCTAAGTGCAGGCTCTATTCTGGTGCTGAATTTGGCCATGAAACGTGATAAAAATAGAAGGGTCAGGGGAAACTATAAAGCAGCAACATGTGCTTATTCAAAGCTTATGCAGCCCTTTAGAAGTCCTAGTCTGAATTATCTAACCATCTGAAATCAGTATCATTTGAGTAATTTTTTGAATACTCAGAGGTAATGAAATGTCAGATGCAGGCTTAGAAATGAGATGCCAAATTAAGGTGCAGGAAGTTACTAAGGGTGTGGTGAAGAGTTGAATAAACCCACTATGTATTGCTGAAATATAATTACTCAGTTTTTAGGGTTAATATTCTCCTTTCCAGATAAGCTGCACAGGAATGAGTTGAACTTAAGCCTAAGGTAAAAGTCAGTCATTGAAAAATATTGTTTTTCTTACAGTGGAAATTCAGTATGAAATGTTTATTAATCACTCCATTAGCCTAGAGCAGACGGGTACAAATCAACAGAATGTATACACCACTGCCTTCTATTTGCCAATTAACAGTTCAACTGTGAGTGATCTATTAGTAGAGAGAAAAGTAATTTCTAAAAACTGCTTAAAATAGTGTATCTAGACCAAGCTCTGGGAGGCAGGCATTAATCAGAAGTATGAAGAGAGTGATCTGTTTAAAATACTGCAGAACCAGCTTTCCCAAAAATAAACTGGCTTTGGCTATGCAGACAGGCAAAGCAGTTCTGACTGCGCTGGCCCTCAAAGCCACGTTGTCTTCTGTTAGTAGTGTTGGTGATTAAAAAAATCTGAAGTTCAAGTTAAGATTTTTTATGTTTGAATAATTCAGAGTACAAAATACCAAAATACCAAAATACCAAAGCAGTGGGATAAGTTACTTGCCTTCCTTGGTTTGATAGAGCCAGACTGCACCGTCAGATGCATGGAGCAACCCTTAAAAGCTTCAGAGTTCAACCTATAAACCCCTTTAACCATGTGTTCAGTTGTGTCGAGAGCAATTGATTGGTGAATCTGATTGAAAAGTGGCTTCTCCCTTTAAAAGGTTTATTCTACAAGTCTTATTTTAGGGGGGTTTTTTTACTGTTTTCCCCAATAAATGATTATGTATAATTAAGTATCAATTAGAAGCCCTAAATTCAGTCTAAAACAAATGTTCTTATACCATACCTTTTTTATTAGTTTTTTTCATCATTCATTTTTCATCATCCTGTGCCTCTTAACTGATGTTTGCACTCTTGGTATAGTTAATCAAACAGAGGAAAGGAAAAGGAAAAAAAAGGAGAAAAAAAAAAAGAAAAATAAGAGGTTCCAAGAGCTTAACATAAGTTCCTGGAGTTCCCTAATCCTTCATCCAAGTATAGGCTTCTTGATAAAACAAGGTTTAAAGAGCTATGAGGGGTTATTTTGTACATTACGGGTATTCCATTAAATTAATAACTCAGTGGACAATTCCTAACAGCATCCTTCCTGATGTCTGAAGACTGCTCTCCTCGTGTCCAGGTGTGAAGTTTTGCTGGCACATTTCCTTCTATCAACAGAGGAGGTTGTGGTTGCTCTGACCAAGCAATGTGGTTGCTCTCCACTCATGAGATCCTCTCTGTTAACAAGCAACAAACCAAAGAGGGCATCTTCCCTAGTTGGCTCCCTTAGCACTTCTTTTGCATTGGCTTTGCTCAATTCCTTGCCATCTTGTAAAATGTTTGCTGAATTATTTGTTCCAGATTCTTCTGAGGAATTGAAATAACTTGAGTTATTGCCAATTCTGACTCTTTTTTTGGTCTTAATTTCGAGACCTCTTTAAAGAAAGATGTGATGTTTGCATTCCAGCATCCCGTGAGTTTTCAAAAATAATCAGAAATGTTTCTGAGGTTTCTTCAATTGAAGAAGCTGGACTTAGAAAAATAAAATTCTGAAACATTGGAGACGAAAAACAAAGTCAAGAACTGGATATGAAAATTAATGTAAAGAGTTAATGCACTACCCTCCTGAAGCAGGGCATTCTGGCAGATGTAAAGTTCTAATTAAGAATTGCAATTTTAAATTTCAACTGTTATAAATTTCAAGTATTAACTAAAGTGCTTTATAAAGTAATTTAAAATGTCAATGGAAAGAGCATTTCATTCTCTCAGGCATTTTCTGTGGTGCAAGGGCATATACATGAAAACCAAACATGGAAGACAACAGCTTTGTTTTTACCAAGTTTAAGAACATATGTATATAATTTCATTTTTAATAAATACATTATGCATTTTAACTGCTTATCGTTCATAACCTATAGATTCTGTTCATCAGCAGAAGATGGTTGAAAAAATGAAATCTTTATCCTTAATGTGGAAATATTTCTACATCATTTTATTCCTTAGACAATTCTATTACTCATCTTTCTCAACCTAATAAATCTGAGAAGTGAATATATTCAAACTTCACTCAACAGTTGGAACACATTTCAGTGCATTTGCTTGTTTATTGACCACCTAGTAATATGAGTGCAGCTAATGGTCCTTCAAAACTATTTTGTGCTTAGTGATTAGCCATTTTTGCTAACACAACAGGAAAGACTTTCAAGGTGGCTGGATTTTCAAGGTTTAGATTATTGCTGCTGTTGAATACTGGACTCCTTTTATGCATCTCAAGCCGGACATGCAAGAATTGACTTGACAATTTCCTTTTATGCTATCTGATTTTGAACCGAAAGAGGACAATTGTGAATGCAAATGCCAACCAATGGGGTGCTGACCTCATGAGGGTGGTGTGATTGGTAACTAACACAATTTCTCCCATCTGCATCAGCTTTGTGTACCACACAGCTGAAATAGGTTCATCTTCTTGGAAAGCAATTTAAAAGTTTTCTCCATAAGGTAATCATATTACCATATTTATTTGCTGCTGTATTTTCCCTGCCTCATTTGCCCTACTCACATCTATTGCGGCTGGTGAATGCTGGGGAAAAAAAGGTGTGAAAAAGGGGAACAAAAGAGGACAAAGCAGGAAAACAGCTGTGACATTTTTGCTTTCTTTCATCAAACCTTTTATATTGGGAGTCAAGATATATTTTGCTGAATGAATTTTGTGTGCTTTGATGCATCCATAATCCCAGCACACTTATCTGAATAGGTATTATGGACTAGAAAACTGATTATTTTCTGCTTAGCCAAGTGAACCACGAGAAGAAGAAGAATTCTACAACCTTAAAGATGGTCTGAAGGAAAACAAACAACAGAAAGTAATCATGGAAGGGGCAAAAAGTGATCAGACATTCTGCTTAAGGAGGAAGCAGCCTTCACTTAAATATCTATTAATTGGTAATGAATGCCAAATAACATTAAATAAGCATCTAACAGAATATTAATCACATACTTAAGAGCTAATTGCAGTATATTAACAATTAATGGCCCTTTAAGAAACTAGATATAATATGGGACGCAGCAAGTGTTAATTGAAAGCTATTTCAGGAACTTTATTTTGCTTTTCTTAATTGGACAATGACACAATGTATTGTTACTGAGCTCTTCTGTCCTTACACTTTGAAGTTTGCCATTGCTTCTATGCAGCAGAATGCAAGAGCAGAATTCAACCAGTTGTGCTCCAGGAAAAAAAAATCAAGTGTTTTTCCTATATATGGCCTGCCATAATCCTTACTGACAGCACATGTGCTTCTTGTCCAGTAACTTTAGTTGATTCTACAGGTTTAATGACAGTTTAAGAGTTACTCTGTGCTTAAACCTGTCTCCTAGCAATTATTCACCAGAGCTACATCATTCCCCAAGAAGTTACTGAAACTGGAATGCACTTGCAATAACCTGCAAGCCTCACTCTTGATCAGAAACACTAAAGAAAAGAACAGAAAATTTTTAGAAAATATAGAAAGGAAAAAACAGAAAAATAATGTTTAAATCAAAGTAGTGAAAATAATGGAAAATAAAACAGAGGAAACATAATGGGGATTTAATAAAAATAAAGTACATCAAGCTATTCTTCAGTTTTCTCTAAGAAGTTATTGAGACCCAAGTCAGAAATTTTCTCCCATCGAGACATAAAATTTGGTGTGGAATTTTTGGAAGTCTCTTTCCCCTCAGATCAGGATGTCACATACACAAACAGTTCTCAATGTGACGCCCCTCCAGGGGGTTGTGTCACATCCAGGCTGACAGACTGGTGCTGCCATCAAAAGAAGTTGCCTCATTTTTCCCCTTGGACTCTTTTTCTCATCCTCTCACTGCACATTTCTGTGCAGCAGCAAAATTGTTCATGTAATTAGGGTACTGAACAGCTTGGACACCTGATCCGGATCAAATAGTGCAAGAGGAAAATTAGTTCTAACTCAGGTCATTTCCCCAATGAAATAAAAAAATCCCAGAGGTTCTTCATCTAATGTGGCATGACTAGATTTTTCTAGTGACAGACTGAAGCTCAGGCTTCAGCTTAGTCATCCTGTGTTTCCCATGTATTGCAAAAAAAATAGTTGGTATAACACCAGCTGTCTGGGGCAGGGCAGGGCGCTGCCTCGCCCAGCATGACCTGGCCTGCCTTACCTCTCACTAGATGCACAGGAGCAGGCATTCCAAACACCCCAAAAACAGCTAGAAGCACTAAACTTACCCAGTGTCTGACACTGCAGGAACTGAGGATCTCATCCATGTAAGGAATTTTTGCTTCTTTGTTTTATTCTGATTGTCACATTCTTACTTCAGTAAAGAAGATAAACTTCTGGCTGAAAAACCTTGCCAATGACATTTACCTGCAGCACAGTGGCTCCATAAAGCCAGTAGTGGTAAATAATTCTATACAACAAAAAAAAAAAGAGTCAGGGTTGAGCAGAGTAGCAAATTCATCTGTCATAAATGTCGTTCAGATCAATGTCAATTTTATTCTGCCAAGACTGCATGTGACCCCAAACAGTCTGCCCCACTGCTGAACTGAAGCTGTTCTTTGTACTGTTTCTAAAAACTTTGAAATAGAACTGCTTCATTTTTTTTCTTTCTCAAAGTCTGCTTTTTGCTATGTTCTAGTTTTCATATAGGCCAAAGCTTTTGCTGCTTATGATACAATAGGAAATCATGACAAGTGGCTTGTTTTGGAGACTCTAGCAACTGCAGTATTCAGTGTAAACTTGTATTTAACCTCTTGTGATTCAGGATTGGTATTCTCCAAGTTAGTGTTCCCACTAAAAAGACCTCACACCACTCCCCTCCCCTCTCCAATGGGTGTCACAAAAGGAAAAGATCACAGGGTGAGATAAGAACAATTTACTGGAAACAGCAATGGGATAAGAAATAATAGCAATAACAAAAGATATAAAACAAAGAAACTATTTACACAGGATCATCCCAACAATAAAAACATGGTGGACTGCTCCACCCACCAAGTTACTAAACTGTAAGGAATGCCCTTTGCCTGAGAAAAAACAGAGTTCCTTTTCACATCATATAACTGTAGGGTATTGGCCATGCCCTTTCGCAGATATTGCAAAAAAGTTACAGATTTCCAAGTTCTGTATCTCCAACACTGGTGTTGCCTCTTGTGCTGAAAATAGGTTTAAGGACAGAAGGGGCCCCCAAACGCACTGACTTTCAGGGTGTGATCTTAATGACTATTCTGACAGTCTAGTTAAAAAAAACACAGAAATACATAAGCATTAAATTCACCTTATGCTCCTGACCAAGATTTCTGTATTACAAAAAATCCCAGCACTCCCTTTGATATTCAGAGATGATTAGTCCTGCTGCACCTCACAAATCTACTCAACATTTAACACCGGCACAGGCTGCATGTACTGGGTGAGGAGCTCCACAACCCATTGCAAGCCAAGCTTTTGCCAGTGCAGATTCAGCAGCAGCCCCAAGGAGAGAGCAGATGGACAGTGAGGGCTCTGAGCCTTCATTAGCATTGCTTAAGCCCAAAGACAGCTTCAGACAACTGCACCTGACCTGCCCAACCCTTTTCCATACGAAATCCTCTCACATCCCTCATGTTTGCTGCCTGGACAAGGATCTCTTCTCTCATGAAGACTGTCTGGTTTTCTTTTGTTCCCATCTAATTTATGACCTTCCTTTATTCAGTCAAGTATATTTATTTTCCTCATCTGTACCCTCTAGAAGACAGGGAGGAGGACAGATTCCAATGGGGGAGGAGAGTCATTGCTTAGAGTTCCTGAAAACAGGGTTTTCCAGAAAAGTCAATTCTATTCCATGAGTTGAAATTGAGAAATTGTATAATAGAACTATGAGGATTTCCTATATTCTTTGTGAGTTTTGGGGAAATGCACAATTTTCAAATCCTTTGGGCAGTAAAATCTAAAAAGCCTTTTCTGACAAAAATCTGGAAATTTAAAACTGTAGTTTTATAAGCATTTATATGTGCTTGAATGTGAAAAGCACAGTCAAAGGTACTGCAGAAGACATGTTTGATATATAGACATTATCCTGTAAAATATGAATAAAGGCCATTTTCCTGAGTTTGGTTTTTGACAGCTAGAGTAGAGGTGAACTATTCTGGCTGAGGATTTTCTCAGAAAACACAATGTGAAGTTTTCTTCACTTATATCTGTAAAACAGTCTGAACCAAGTAACTGGATTATGATTCAGTCATGAACAGAAAACAACCTACAATGGTTTTCTGATACTCCCTCAGTAGTGAAGCACCTCAGTCACCTCATTGTCCAATCTCACAATGCCTCTGGAATATCAGGAGACATCTACTGTCTGAAGAATGAACACATAACAGTCAATGTTAGATGATCATGCTTTAACATTATCGGTTTTCTATGCTTCTTGTCTCTTTTACATTTTGCAGCAATATATCACAGGATCATGTATTTAAGAAGTCTCCAAGGGCATTGTATCCTCCAAGGAAACTGCAGCACTTTTAAAGCTTTTGCCTACAAATTTAAATATACTATGTTGAGATAATAATAAAGGAAATGTCTCTTCTGACAGGACTTCTGTTGCTGTTATTAAGTCTTGCAGAGTGAATTTCAGGTTAAAGGGATATTGTTCTAAGTGTCCTTGAAAATAAACCCTAAAATTGTACAACCCTCAGTAAAAACAACTAGGATTATCAAGCTTAGTGTTATCACAAACAAATCAGAAGGATTAGTACTGATTTATCATTAGCATCTTTCATTAAAAAAAAAAGCAAAGAAGTGCCTTCAGAAGACATAATGTCATTTTAGGGTCAAACTCTGATAGGACAGAGAACATGGGTTTTGAACTCTGAGACACAGTTTACACAAAGATAGATTGATTTTATATATACATATATAAATATATGAATAACATTTTATGTATGAATTTTATGGTTTTGACTGACCACTCTTTACTTATTTACTCAGCACTGACTGTATCCTTGACCTTGCACAACATGCAGATATCAAAACAATCCATTCCCTACAGGCTTTACAATTTGGAAGACAAACATGAGTGATAAGACACACAAGGAAACCCAGAGGATATGTTCCCTGTAAATTATTTCTTTTTCTTTGTATTGTTTATTTTGCTTTTTATTGTGTTCCCTACACAGAGATAGGAAAGACCAAAAGTCTCTAGAGTCCTCTGAAAGTAGGAGACAAGAAATATTAGATATGCTTTGTTTTGAATACAAGAGGGTGAAGTTCCTCAGTGGTCCTGCACCATGTTTTCAGAAGAAAGATAAAAGTAAATAATGATGCTTGTGTTATTTGTGAGATGAACATTTTCTACAATTTCAACAGCAATATCAATTTTATTTGCTGGGAAAAGAAAAAATTATTTTGCAAAATTCTTAACACTATATTGACAGTTACGGGCCAACTGATATATCCTATCATGTGGGAATTTTATCTGCCACAGAGAGAGAGAAAGCACAGACCAAAACTTGATGCTGAGAAATTGCCATATAATCTTCAGCAATGATTGTGAATAATTTTGCTTGCTTCAGTTATTTTTTGCATAAGAAATATTACATAAATTAGATTTCACGTTTTTTTGTTGCTGACAATTGGCAAGGATTCCATTGTCCATTGATTTCTCAAGTCTTTTTCTTTACAATGAGTAACATTTCAATTGCCAAATTGTGTGCTCCCAAACTACAGTTTGCAAATGCAAAGGAAGTAGCCAACTATACTGGCAAAATACCAGATTGTGCACACTCTGTAGATAAATATAGATTTGTCAGTACATTTTAACTAACTTCATTATCCAATTCTGTTTAGCGCTAACTAGATAATCACAAAAATTACATTGAAATCAAAGGGATGACTATAATTAACTGAGGTGGGATGACGTGTACTTTATCTGATAATTTTAATTTTGAATACTATCTCTATATCTGGTTCCAGCTCCGAAGACTTAACACATCTGTCTTTTTGTCCATGAGAGTATTCTCTCTTTCCTCTAGACAAGATGATTTCTTTTCCCCCACATCCCTGCTCTCCAGCTATTTCTCCAATCTCTTTTTTAGAAATTCCATTTAGTACATGTAACTTCTAAAGAGAAATTTAAGTGAAAACCGATGTTAGAGTAGATCTTTGACTGTAAGATCTTTGTTAAAATGAGAATTTTTCCTAGAGACTGAAGATAAAGTATAAATCAGTGGCACTGCAAATTATACTCATGCAGGCTAGAAAAAGCATTTGTCTTTCCACTAGAAACAAATCTACAGTCAATCAGCATTATCAACCAGATGCTAGGCAAAGAAACCCACATAAATGCATGTAAATTTCCCAGAGAATTCTTCTTTTTCCCCTTCTTCATTACTCTGAGTGAAAGGTAGAAATCTGGTGCAAACATTATGTCTGCATATCTGCAAATGTTGCTTTACAGCAATGGAATCTTATCTCACTTCAGAACTTCAAGGCATTATCCAACCTAGCTGTTTTCAGTCTACAGCAAAGTGCTCTAAATGAAAATTTTCTCTCTTGATTCAACACACAGACTCTGCAGACTTCATCAGAAAATTATGTTACTGAGTCTCAAAACCATTTTTTTAAAAATTTTACAGGTGTGCATACATGCAGATTTGTGTGCCTGAGACAAATGAAATATCCATTTAAACAGAAGAGGGAAGAAGAGCAGTTATTATGTCAATAGTGCCTTACCTTCAAAATAAGCTTGTCATTGACATAAAATTTCAGTAAAAAAGATTTAGGGACAAGCCTGTGACTGATGCCATTCATTTCTCATGGAACTTTGATGAAAGCTTCCTTGAGGCAAAAAGTTGACTGTCTTTTCCTGCTTTGGATATGAGCAAGAAGAAAAAAAGTACACACATGCAGAGACATATTTATGAAATTTATTTAACTGTAGTAAACTACAGAAAGAAACTAGGCCTGAGTATTCAAAAGATTCAATGTTTCCTGTGATCTGCTAAATTTAATAGGAGTGACCAGATGCTTAATGATAAATGAAGGCCTCCTCATGGGACTTGAAGGGCAGTGATATTTTATCCAAATACATGTGCTTATTCTTTCTGAAAAATAGGAAGTGCTGAGAGGAACTAAACATATTTTCTGGTAAACTTGATTGGAGCCTGAGGCATTTCAAGGGTGATACAGAAAAGGAAAATATAAATGGATAACAGGATGGCAGTCATTGAAAAACATCAGTTCACCTAACTCAGAAGAAATTGTGTACACACTGCTGACTTACATTTGTGACTTCTGTCTTCATTTTCCTAGCATTTAACTTGGAATACCAAAAAGAGCCCAAAAATGCAGAAGCTTTGGCTCTGCTGTCTGTTGCCATTTTCCACCAATTCTTGAGATCTATTAAGAGCTCTCTGAGGACAGTTTTTTGGCAACAGTATTGGCAAGAAAAACACCCAAAAAATCAAGGCCTGATTTGATCAGTTTTAATGCAATTTAAAAAAAGAAAAATATATATGACTGAATAATTTTGTACCATTTTTAATCTGGAGAAAGATAGATATAAGGTCAGAGTCTCTTCTCTTACCAGAGACATTCTATAAGCAACAAGCTCAGACATAGATGTACGACCCACTAGCATTATATGGTAGCTATCCAAACGTAAAACTCACCCCACAGCAGGCATGAGGTAATTCCTACTGTCATTGAAATGCAGCCAAAACAAAGGCATGGCACTTAATAAAAGTCCACAAAGTAGGATATAATTAATACTAACTTGACTTGAAGATGAATATAAGCATACCAATACAGTGTAACTAAAAACTGTATATAAGTGTTTCGTAACACTGTGAATATTCTATAAATTCATACCTGAGCAATGTGAGCATCAAGGGAGAAAATAAAGGTTTGAACAGTTGAACACAGGAAAGGTTCAAGGGACAAGAAGTTGCCACAGTAACAGGCAAGTGATGGCACTACAAATGGGCAGGCATCCTGCTGAACACACAGGAGAGGTGGCTGGGAAGACAGATGAAAAGGAGATAAACATTATCAAAGCCGTAGGTAGATGCATAAAAACATCAGGCCTAAGTGAGGAAAAAAAATAAATAAACAAGGACTACCACGGCCATCAGTTCTAACTACATGGTATCAGAGCTCCATATTTACATATAATTTAGTAAAAAGTGTTAAGATCAACAGTACTTTAAATATACTGGTAAAGATTACAAATACGCAAGAACCAACCAATTGCAGATAGTATGCAAATGACTGAACTAGTAGAGTTTAAGACTTTAAGCTGTCTTGTCTAGTCTGCCTTCTAAAACCTCCCCCAACAGTGATGGCTGAGTTCCTGTATGCATCTACATCTACATCCTGTGTACATCTACATCTACATCTTCATCATATAAATATACATATACATCATATACATTTACATGTATATCATATACTCAACGACAGCAGAGAGATAAGCTGGCTTTCACTCAAGTGCTTTCTTGGGAGTGTGCAAACTGTTTCTCCTTGCCCACCATGTGCAAATTTTACAGGGGAACACTGTGTTTATTGTACATACTAGAGAAAGTGTGAAGGAACACTTCATATGAGTGAGGACTAGGGAATTCTTGCAGTGTGGTGGGTGACATGTCTCTTAGAGCATTAAAATTCATGAAAAAAGAGCCTGAAAAAAAAAATCCCTACTGTTTCTGCTAAAACAATTTAATCCTACATATAGAATTACAATCCTGTCTATTTCTTCCCTGGCCTTATAATTTCTGACCCTTCCCTCCCTCCACAGAAGAGACCTAGTCAGAATTTTGCCTAATCTTTACAGAAATTGCTCATTAAAATGCAGACAGCATGACTGAGAACCTTCCAACTTCCCATTTCAGTAGGAAAAAACTGACTTAGCCTTGAGTAGATAAATAGATGGAGACTGTATTTCCCTTCATGGCTGGAGAAGACAGGTGAATTCTTATTTATACAGCCTTTGAGATGTTTTTTGATGATACAGTCTATGATTTGGATTATGATGACAGCATATTTCATAGTTACTGAAGGAAGCCTAACAATAAACTACAGCAAGTACAGGCAGAAATGCACAAGCACACAGAGGCAAATTGAATTGTTGGTGCAATTCTACTCACTTCTCACACCAGGAGATGAAATTGTCCCTCAGCATTATTTAAGGTTCAAATAGTGCATTTAAAACACAATAAATGGATAATGCCCAGCTTGGGCACTTTATAACCAAGTTTTCTTCTCTCATGGGGGATGATCCAGAGTCAAGGAAGCATTATAACCTTTCATTTTTCATTCATCTATGTACCCAAAGTACTCTATATGGGAAAATCAATAGATTCAATGTTCAGTGATAAATGTTTACAATTTGCTTCTTTGTTGCTACCATGTCCTAATGAAAACACTACCTCAAGAAATTGAGGTTACACTTACAAAAAAGAAAATCCTTAATTCTTTTTAAGTACAAAAGTGTGTGTAACAAAAATATTTCCTTGTTTTCAAATATTAGGACATACATGTTTTTTGGAAGAATTAAGACTGACACGAAGAAAGGATGGTTAAACTTCAATTTTTCAATGCCTTTTGAAAGGTGTTGGGATGAGGATTGTGTGCTTAAAGCTGAGAGAAAAAGTTGGCCTGAATTTCATTTACCCTTTATGTAATTTATGTGTGCCACAAAGCAAGTAGTAAGTGTGAATGAATTTAATTGGTTATTCTGCCCCTCTGTCTCAAAAAACCTTTCTTGCTGATGAAATATCTCAAAAGCTAAATAACCCAGTGTCACCATATTTTGTGTGAAATGACAGGTTTCATGTTTCAGTTGAAAAGCAAGACAACAGGATATGCATTTACAATGTGACAAAGAATTCTTCTGACTTATGTATATATTCCTTTTTAACTTAGTCAATGCACCATTGTAAAGGCAGGTGATATGCTATCTATAGCAGAGGGAAATAAGTAATTCACTCTATCTCTTTCCCCAGGTGATTCCTTTTAGTTCCTGGATTTTCTGTGGAAGCTTTTAATATTTGGGTAACTGTATGGCTTAGTCTTTTTAAGTGAAGTGTAGACAAGCGGAAAATATGTGGACTGATTCCATGAAAACTAAAATTCCTATAGCTACAACTTTTGATCCCATAGTTTGTAAATAATTTAATATTTGGCATCCCCTTCAAGAACCGGAGTAATTTTAACATTCCATTCACAACAATTCTATCTTTAGCACCACAACTTTTCCCTGAAAAATCATTTATCTAACTGTGAAAAAGAAAAAGTTAATCTCTGAGTTCCCATCGTGACTTTGAAGTACAGCTTCATCCAGATATTTGTTAATGGAGTGGGAGTATCCAGGACTAGTTTTGGGCCATGGAGACACTGAAGTAATCTTGTAGAGAAAACGCTGACTAGGATAAGGCTGATGATTCCTCTACTCCGAGTAAAGACTGTTTCTGAAGATTTTCTTTTCACAGTAAAGGCTCATGATTTTTTTTTCATCTACTCACATGTTAGGTAAGAATATCGTGCCCCTCTCCCAAACTGGAAAGTTCACTTAGCTAAGGTCTATGACAAAAAGTTGTGCTTGAAAATTTGACACATTGCAGAAGTGTGTCCCACCGCCAAAAAAAAAGTCATTCCATTCTTCTTCTTGCTCACAGATTAAAAAAGCTACTGTAAATGAGAAACAATCATCCACAAAGAAATTTCCCCCCCCCAGTGACATCTTAGATTAATTCTTGGCTTGGTGAAGTAAATATCTTCAGCAATATTTATAATGAAAATAATACACTTCATGGATGCTGGTAAAAAATTGCAATGATGTGAAAATGTGGGGAATATTAAATAATGAGAGGACAAGCTCTTTGTGTAAAATATGAATTCCTTTGAATATCTGAAGCTCTGATGTGGACAGATACAAGTTCAGACACCAACAAATAAAAATGTAAGCCATAATTGTAAGAAGAGTTACATTCTAGACTGCTGTGACATTGAGAAGGAATTAAGGATCAAAACACAAAACAAAATGAGGAATGAAATTAAGTAACTAAAAGGGTGGGATATGGAAACAAAGAAATAAGAAACATGAGAAAAGAGTCTGCTTCGCAAGTGACATTGACTGAAATATACTATTATGCAACAATTCTGCATAGTTAGGGTGTTTTCTCTTCAAACAAAAGCTCAAAGTGTTGCCAAGAGTTTTACATGATAACCATGAAAAATATTACACAAACAGAAACCACAAACTTATTTTACAGCACTCCCAGTGAACTTCAGAGTTGGTATAATCAGTTAATCAGTCAATGTGACTAAGTCCCAGTCTACAGGAAGATTTGTGAGGAAGTGAATTAGACTTAATGGCCAGCACAATAAAAATTATAATCTTGTGGTTGAGGTCTGTAATAAGAAATGTGAGACATCAGTACAGTTAATTGCTTAAAAAAAAATGCCTGGAGATATGCTGAAAATCTTGAGTTGACAGAAACTTCAAAGAAGGGTGAGTATGATTCTAAAGACTGAGTTTCATGGGCTCAAACATTTGAGCAACCTGGTCTGCTGGAAAGTGTCCCTGGCCATGGCAAGAGGGCTGGAACAAGATGATGTTTATGTTCCCTTACAACCCAAATCATTTTATGATTCTGTGATTCTAGAATGTATGTTGTAGATATATAAAGTAGAGGCCTGAAACATTTTGATATTTGGAATGGAGGTTACGTTAATAAAATAAAATAGTCTGTATTAACCTTAAAAAAATCATAAGAAAGGTGTACTTGAGTCTCTGGGATAGAGTCTAATTTTCCTCAAGTGTGTGAAAAATCTATCAAACAACCAGGTGATTCCTTCTGGAGATCCCAGCACATAGGTAATATTTTCATGGAAATTCAAAGTAGCAGAACTAAAGTGTCTTATAGTCTCTGATCCAAACTGAATGAAAGTAAGACCTGTGAGGTTTTTTTGAAACCAGTTTGACTGATTAGAAAGAAAGATCACAGGAAATTATCGTTGGGCTTCTGAAGTTAACTACTGTCCTCCTACACTTACAAAAGTTGTACCCTACACCTGGTATATCATTCTATTTCTGATTATGAAACTTTCCCAGCCCACCACAGACTTGTCGACAGTTTAATTTACCTCTAAAGGTTAAAGTTTCAAAGGTAGTTTAAAAGGAGCTTTGTATGCCAGATTTTCATTAGTAGAAGAACTATTAATATAGGTTGAAATAACCTATATTTTTAGTAATATAAACAAAGTCTCTGAGCAATTATTTCTTTCTTTTATCCATCAGCATTTAAAAGTGAACTTGTTACTCATAATACGATCTTTTTCTTCTGGAGCAGCCACAGGAACCAAGTTTGTCCTCCATCAGTAATTCTTTATTGAGGGTTGCGCTATTTCATCCACACAAACTCAGATACTGTATGGTTGATAGTCACATCCTTTAGGACTTCCCAAATAGCCTGTAGCTTGCCAAATTGCCAAATTTCCTCCAATCTTTCACATAAAGCCTCAATTTTTTTTTATTTTTTTTTTTTTTTTATATATTCTGGTTTCTCTCTCTTTTCCCACTTATTAGCGAGTATACTAGGACAGAATTCTTCCTGCCAATTCCCTGTCATGTTGATATTCTAGATTACTCTGCAAGGCCTTTCTTAGTAAGAAGCTAAAGTTGCACCATGTGAGGGCAGATATGTAATTACTAGGGCACCTGAAATCCAATGGAAACTTTTCTGCCTCTTCTCTTTGGGAGGCAAAATAACCTAAGCCAACATCATCACTCATGCGCATTCAGTGACCCAATTATCTCAATACCCATGTATTGAGATGATTGATTTCTCAATAGGCTTTAGCTATACCTACTTTGTGACAGGACACACAGGACAGGACCACTAGGTTGCAGAAAAGGAGGAATTGGTAGTTTTTCCTGCAAGTATTTTTTGGATCCACAGTATTTTTGGATCAGCACTCCAAATATATTTATGATTTAGAACATTTAATTTCAATTCTGCGTTTTAAAAATCAGACTTGGCACACTACAGAGTGAGGCCTTTAACACTTAATGAAAGGATGTCAAAGAACATTCTTTTGTATAACAGAAGATAATACTTAGGAACAATCACTGTCTTTTCAAGTCTATAAAACCTGTAACTAATGTGCTAAAAATAGCTCTGTTGTGCAATATTATGCATGTAGTAATTATCATGAAGGAATTTTATTATATTCATTCATATTAATGGAGCAGTTTTCATTTATAGGTTTGTAAACATTTCAAACTCTATTACCTAGCAGCATTATTTCATTCTGTTGACAGAATATATTGTCTTTTGTTTTATAGCCATAATTGAGTGCAGAGAGCAAACCTATAGCAGACAAAAATTCAGTCTTGGTTATAAAACTGAACCTGAACACTTTTAGTATAGATGCAGATTCTCCTCAAAGGTCAATGCAATGGACCCAAAATCTGCTTGTCGTCCCCAAGCATCAGCTGAATCCATCCTTCTTTGAATGCTAGGAGTTCATCACCATAGAAACCACTTACCAAATTGTAAAAGTTAAGAACTGAATTGTCTATCTGGAGAATTTATTTAATTGCAAATAGAGACCTTTAAAAACCTAGCTCACTACTGGAATTACACTAAATCTCCTGTGGATACTCAAAAATATGAAAATGTTACGTAGGAAAAGTATAACTGAGAAGGATGAAGATGGGAGGAGATCATTTTTCACGATGGGTCAAAGATTAGGTTTATTTATGTTCTGCAATAGATTGAATTCCAGAACATCAGCAAAAAGTGCAAAAGTGACTCAGAATTGCTCAAGTCTGTTTAGATCCTTGCTGTGGAAGCACAGTTGCAGCAAAATTAATTTTGTTACAATGTTTCCTGACTTGAAGTAAAGTTTCACAGTGTGTTTATGAACATTTAGTTGATAATGATTTTCTGTTATCAGGGGTTTTTTTCCCAGTAAATCTGTGGAAGTGGAAGAAAAAAAAAATAGAGGAATGAAACTAAACTGTTTAGACAGAAAACTGTTTAGAAACTGTAAGAAACTATTAGACCTGGAAATAATGTTGTGTCAGACCACTGTGTTTTCATGGCATAGAAAATGTGTTAGCTTCAAGAATAACTGAGTAAAAGCTTATATTTTTAAGTAAAATGAGCATAAATTTCAGGAGAGAGGTGTTTCCGAATGAAGTGTTCTTACTTTATTTAGGGTGGCAAGTGTTTCAAATGTGTTCCATTAACTTCAGTGGGAGCTCTACCTGATAAGTTCTTATTCTAATATGAACAGAATTTCATATGGTCTGAATAGTGTTTTCAGACGTGTGACAGTTCTGCAACACTGGCTTGAGTATTTTATAGCATGATTTCAGCACCTTCTAATGGATACTCAGATGACTTTATTTAATGGCCTATTAAGCTGGAGGTTTCCAAAATCAAACTGAAACAAGCAACTTGTCAGATATTGGTGCTGGATACAGTTCCCTGAAATGAATAGGCAGAAACGGAATCAGCTGCAGGAGGAACCTGACATACACCACCAGTGAAGCAGTAAGAAGAGAAGGGATCAATAAGAAGTACAGCATTATGAACGCGGAGGTGACCCCAGATGCCTCTGTTCAGGAGAGAGAAAGAAAAGGACCCATACTGAAGAGCAAGGGAGGGAGATGAAAGCCAGAATGGGTATGAAGGTATGCTGCTGAGAGAAGAGACAGAAGAATGGAACAGGAGGGAGACTAACTGTCTCTACTGCATACAAATGCCAATCTGTCATTTGGCACTTCAAATATATGGCAAATGCTCTTCAGAGAGATCAGCCTCCTAACTAGGCAGCAGGTGCATTCTTCTGCTGAAAGAAAACATTTAACAATAGAGATATCAGATTGCTCTAGGGGCACTCACATGACATTGCTTGTTGAGATAAGCAGCTGCTCTTGGTGTTAGAGAGCTCTTTGATGACGTCAGTTGACAGGAAGGGTGAGGCCATTTAGATAGACTGGTAAGATGAGGTCCCTGGGGAAAAAAATAGAGAATCCTCCTATTCAAACAAAGCTGTATGTTTACACTTTGTTGGTGTAAAAGCAGTGTTGGTTTGGTTGTCAGATGTATGTATAAATATATATATATATATATGCACACACACCTACAGAGCTCATTCTTTTCCTAGAACATTAATATTCATCTTGGATGATTTTCCAAGTGCTAATTCTGCAAAAGTTTTTTTTACAGACAGTCATGCATATCTGCATCCATAGGAAACTAACACTTTTTAGAAAATAATCTTTTTGTAGGGAATGAGAAATACTCAAAGCTCCTTCTGTGACATTCTTGCCATTTGCCAGGATCTAAGGTAAATTCTCCCTTGCATGGGGTGAGGGTGATGGAAAGGTCTACAGTGATGTATAAACCCCATCATTTATCAGCATGTCTAGAGGCAGGCAGCAAAGGTACCGTACTGACAAGGTGAGTATCCTTCCTTCTGATGTATAAATCCCACTGCTAAGGACAAGCCTCAAAAACCTTTCCTAGGAGTTGTATTTCCAAGGAGCAGAGAGAGGAGGGTGTGATGGGCTGAGTATGGGCAGCAGCAGAGCACTTACCCTGCCACTTGTTCACTCTCCTCTCCTGCAGAACAGACAGAAATTAGGAGACAAGACTTGTGCATAGGCATGAAGAGAGTTAAATAGATGAGTTCAAGGGGGTATGCACAAGTGTAGCAGTGTATTTTTGGTTTCTTCCTAGTTCCCCCTCACAGTTAAGAAACTTATGAGTCCTGTCCATGGCTTGATAGCCCGTCCCTGTTACCTGAGTCATTCTGGGAGAGTTATCAAATGATGGAACAGGGTCTCAGGTGTTCCACCCAGTATTATGCAGTACATTGTTTTGTTAATGATACTTTGGCTCTCGGTCACTCCCTTCCCCCCTCCATTGGTCCCATGTTTGTATCCTCCCATCCCTCCCACACTGTACTTAAGATCAGATCCAAGGGGAAAACCTGTCTTTTCTGCGGGGTCTCCTCTGGAGACTAAACAAGATCTTAACCCCAGGAAGTCCCTCTTTCTCTTTCACTCGCCATTGCCACGTTTCTGTCTGGGGTTCAGACCCACCACCATCGGGAAGGACACAAGGACGGTGTCTTTAAATGCGAGGTCAGTACCAAAAGCCAGCCAGAGGAACACCGCACCCCGACACACAAGCAAAGAGAAATTAATAATTTGTTCACTACTTCCCACCAGCAGGGCCTCAGCATGCATAATGACCACCAGGGAAAACAAGCACCATGACCATGAATGACCTCCATTCCTTCTCCTTTCCCCCAGCTTTAAGGATACTTTTTCAAGTATCAGAGCAGCTCTGAGGGATTTCCTGTGCCCATGACAGCAAGGGGAGTGGGGGTAGGGAGCAGTTCATTGTTGTTTCAATTAAAATATGTCACTTCTTAATATCTAAATATTCTATCTGAGGTAAAGAAGAGATTTTTTTTTTTTAAAGTGGACTGTGTTCTAACAAAAATATTTACATCCTTCATCCCTTCAAAAGCTAAAAGCAAACTAAATAGATTTCTATTTTCCTCACACTACCTTCTAACCTGATCCTTAATTATCTGAAAATCACTGAAGTCACATGAGTCTGTGTACTGAGCTTTCATTAACTATTTTCAAGTTTGCCAGTGTTTGACAATTGATCCCCAAACAATTANGCACCCCGACACACAAGCAAAGAGAAATGAATGATTGTTTACTACTTCCCACCAGCAGGGCCTCAGCATGCATAATGACCACCAGGGAAAACAAGCGCCATGACCATGAATGACCTCCATTCCTTCTCCTTTCCCCCAGCTTTAAGGATACTTTTTCAAGTATCAGAGCAGCTCTGAGGGATTTCCTGTGCCCATGACAGCAAGGGGAGTGGGGGTAGGGAGCAGTTCATTGTTGTTTCAATTAAAAGATGTCACTTCTTAATAGCTAAATATTCTATCTGAGCTAAAGAACAGATTTTTTTTTAAAGTGGACTGTGTTCTAACAAAAATATTTACATCCTTCATCCCTTCAAAAGCTAAAAGCAAACTAAATAGATTTCTATTTTCCTCACACTACCTTCTAACCTGATCCTTAATTATCTGAAAATCACTGAAGTCACATGAGTCTGTGTACTGAGCTTTCATTAACTATTTTCAAGTTTGCCAGTGTTTGACAATTGATCCCCAAACAATTACACTGGCTTTCAGTGTAATTACCACTTTCAGCTTGCTCTTACAGATGCTTAGTATACCACTTAAATCTCCCAGGTGCATGTTTTTTGGAGTTATTCAGAAGGTCATTACTTAAGATCACACTTAATCATCCAATTATTTGTTCCCAAAAGGAAAGTACTAGGGATCAAGAAGTACAGCATGCGAATGTAATCCCTGTTGAGTTTCCATTTTTCTACAATTTTAGTATTTATTAGGAGCTCTTTCTTTAAGTCAAAAATTTACATAATAACTTTCATGAATAAAAACCTTTCTTTGGTGAATCCTGAAGTACTTCCATTTTCTCTTCTTTCCAGAATAATTCAGGCCAAACTGGTGGTGAGCAGAACTTATGTATTTACCCAGATGTTTTGTTGTTATTATTGTTATCACTTTTTTTCCTCTACAAAGGGCAAGAAATTGATAATTTTTTTTTCGGGGTGAGCAGCCACTTAACCAAGATGGATACCGTGAATTCCAGTCTTCAGTCAATGCAATAGAAACTGGACATTACTTAAACCGGTTTTCTATTAAACCACACAGCATGAGAATAGTTTATGCATTCTAGTGTTGATAAGAAAAAATACTATTTATGGCTTGGTTACTGAATAACAATAGCTAAAAACATAGATCCTGAAAGAAAAGGAACAGGCACTTCTCACAATAAGAATTTATTTACCTTTTGGTGTCCTGGGTTGTAGTATAGGACTTGCACAAAGTATTCTATCACCACCTCCATAAACTATTGAATCCAAATGAGCAGTGTCTCTCCAGGCCCCTTCCCTCTGGGCCATTCTCTGTTAATGGCTTCTCAAACACTGCCCCTCCCTCCAGTCTATCTTCTGTTAACGNGGACGGTAGGTATCTATATGTAGTTGAAACAGCAAAGCACTGTACATGGAGGAGTGGAGAAGGGAAGAGATGATCCTCAAGACAAGGCAATCAAGTGCTGGTTATCTGCTGCAGAGGCAAATGCTACTAGTGGTATTCTGCACCACACTGCATTTATTCTCTGATATATAAAAGGATGACTTCTTTGATACAGGAAAAATTATGCCTTCTTTCAGGTCTAGTTCCATTTAGTACAACAGTAGTGGGTTTGAGGTTTTTTACAGTACTGGCTGCTTTCTTACAACTTATGTTTAAGGTAATTTAATAGAAGCTCTTAAAAGTATAATGACCCTATCAAGAGACAGACAAGCCTTTGTTTACTGTGGGATGCCTCTTAGTATGACTTTCCAATATTCCACCTTGCCTAAGACAGATTGATATATTTCTTCCATTTTAACAGTGGGCATCAGGTGGTTTGGGTTTTTTGCGTCAGTGATGTCTGTTTGGTTCTCTTAAAAATTTTCTCCTCTTTCCCAAAAACCCCTATTCTAAGTGTACAGTTGCAAAAGTAACATCACCTTCACAGTAAAAACAAAGAGGGAAAAAAGGGAGGTTTTGACCAAATTCCACAGAAATGTCTTTTGTTTTTCCCGGATGACAACAACTTGGTAATAATTTCAAAAACATCTTAGGACAGCTTCTGTATACAGTTCTCTTACCAATCTTAAAGGCATGTTATTCAGTTCTGTAGTTGTTCTTTTGATCTGATGCCCTGGCATCATTTCTTAAAAATTCTTAGGCTATGAAGTAGCTCATCTTGACTCATTCTTTTAATTCCATCTGCCCTGTTTTTCTTTTTGCTATCTATCCTGTATTTAAAACCTTTTCTTTATTTTTCAAGTTTTCTAGTTACTGTGAAACACAAAATTCATTACGACTGAGGAAGTTCTAATTGCCTTACATTCAAAGGTAATTTGACCTACACAAATCTTCTCCTTTTTCTCCAGATAATTGAGCTCTACTTTCTGTAATCTTTGTTTTCTCATGCTTGAACTGTGCCATGCAAGATCCATTTCCATCTCAATACATGTATGTCTATTCCATGTTTTACATACTTTTGAAGCTTATATTACAGCTGATTACTTACCCATTTCTCTGAAATCTTTTTGACTGCCATAAGCAACTCAAACTCCAAAGTTAATGGCATATGTCCAAGCATGTAGAGACTCGTGTTAAAAAAGACACAGTCCACATGATCTTTCTTCTCAGAAGACAGAGAGAGAAAATCCCTTTCCCCTCTCCTTTGAAATGAGGTAAGATTAAGTCAATTATTAGGGTCTTGGCCACACCCACACAGGTCCGGGCTCTGCCCCTCATGATTACCAAAAAACATTAATGCTGGCCTCGGCTGAAATCAGGACACAGGGCAAGTAACGATCAAACAAAAACCAAAAACTCATACTCTAGGTCCATCAGAGATGGAAGTTGGTAGAAAAAAGTAATTATTTTTTCTGTTATGGAAACCACTATAAAGAATCCTTACAGTAGAGTTGATTACATTAGATTTACTTTCAAAGAAAGTAAAAGCGTGCAAAGACAAGTTAAAAAATTAACTTTGTAGTAGCATTCAGAAGGCACTGAAATATAACATGACTGTCATATTCCTGTCAACAAACTTGTACTGATGCTGTGGCCTACAATCAAAGTATAGAAGGTTTGAGGATTTGTCTTGCTTTCAGAAAAAAAAAAAGGTGTTTAACTAGGAAAGGCTCACCTATCTGCTGATAGATAAGACATTGGGCATCTCACACCATTCATATACTATCTAAACAAAGGTATCCGATCTTATTGTCTTTTAAAGACATTCTAGAAAAAGCACTTCTTGACAGTATTTATATCTTATCATTTCCCATACAAATGCTCTTCATTGCAAAAATTAAGCTATCTTCAAGTGCATACTCAGCTAGTTGTTAATTAAGATATCCCCCAGATTCCTTTGTGCTAAATTAATAGATTAGTAGGGTAATTGTATTAAATTCAAACAAGCTGATTTTTAAGTTTTCTTGGAAAAATACTGTCTGATAATTCTCATCATTGCACGTTTATTTGATTTGCGCAAAAACATTTTTTAAGAGCATGTCAGTAGAGGAAAAAATTCTTGAGAAACAGACAAGCAAAAAAGCTCTGTCCATTTTCCAGAAGACAAGGAAGATAAGTAAGGAATTGTGAATTGGAGAGATAAAAATCTCCATTCCTTTGAACCAAGCATAAGATTGACATATTTCTTTAGAATTATTAGAACATTCAATTCATATGTGAACTTGAAGATTAACCCTGAGTGATCTTACTCAGTTCTGCAATGGAAGGACAAGTAAAATCAAGACTCTCTTTATCCTCTCAGATACAAAATCTTTCCTGCTTTTCCATTTAAGACTGTTTCAGATGGGCCTATAACTGACCAGTGAAATTGTAGCAAATTTGATCTATCTATTTTGATAGCAGCATTATAACTGCAGCTTCCTACTTTCTGTTTAGCTTTTCCAAATTCTTGTCCTATTTTACAAAGGTCTCTCCAGATCAGTCAGATGAATATGACTGAAGAGGTAAATATAGTTGCCCATGTTGGCATGCAAATTAAGGAAGATTGTGGTCTAGAATAATTGAGTTCATGTAGTTCTTGTAATTTTGTAATTTAAGTGTGTCAGGAGTATAAAAAATAGACCTATAGTAGCCCTCCACAGAACTTATTTCCAGCAATAAGTTACCTTTGTATAGCTGCATAAAAAATATACTCAGTTACTGAAATGTAACCACAGAAAAACTTTGGCATTCTTTTTGCTCTTGCTTGAGTTAGTTGTGTGGATTATGATATTCACCCTTCCTTTGATAGTACAGTTTTCATTTATTCAATATGTATGTCTTGAACAGAAGTACAGAAGAAGAAGAACAAAAAGAATGAGGAAACTGTAAGGCCTGAACAGCATCCAAAAAATTACATTCTGATTTGCCAGAGACCTAAGCATAGGGACCTTCTTTTCTTGTTTTGGCCTTTATCAGCAGTTTTGGATGGTTTTCACAGCTAATTGTTTGGGTTTTTTCCTTTGTTATCCAGGTATGGGTTCTTTGGGAACCTAATTCTAGATTTCCAAGCAATACATGGTTCTCTCTTTTTTTTTTGCCACCCCATGCCTTGGCTACCCATGTATATACATTATAATAGAGGATGTCTTTCTCGACCCAGCAGATGCCATTGCCATTGAGAAACTATGTGAAGTCTCATCAAGCGCCAGTGGACATAAATCCCCACTGAGCTCAGGCTGGCTTTGATTCCCAGTATTCCACTGACTTCCCTTTTACCATCCTGTCTGTCAGATTTTTCCATTATATATACACTTTGAAGATGAAATACATGTCTTAGATTCGAATGTAGAGAGATCAAACTGTACAACCAGGATTGCACCCAGTCCACTTGCAAGTGAGGCTGGAACTTCACAGAAAACTCTAAGTCATTCTCTTGAAGTTGGGCAGAAATGTCCAGGAAAAGTAATGAGAGTAGACTGCATCAATAGGTATTTCTCTAAGAACTGACTTTGAAAAGAAAAGGGAAAAATTGTTTTTCCTGTTTGCTTCCTTTTAAAGAGTTTTCATGAGAAGAGTGGAAAGAAAGTGTAACAGAAGGGAACAAGCAAGGACAAAAGTTGCTGCTGCAGCTGCTGCAAGGGTGTCAGGATCACCAGTTTCAGCTGGAGTGACAGAATGAGATCTGGTAAACAAAGAGGCAAATGCTGGCAGGTAAATCCCCAGCAAGGTTAGGTGGCTCATACCCTCTCTAAGGATTTGTGGGTGTCTAAATATTTTCTTCCTTTTACATCTGAGTTTGCCTGCAAAGCTCTGAATCTTAGGAGGATTTAGCAGTGATTAAGGCAAAGATAACAAGCCTCTAAGTAAAATGCAAACCAAGCACTTTCCAGCTTGAACACCATTGCAGTCTTTACCTATAGTTAAAGTCTTTATTTAGAGATAAACATGGATTTTTTTGAACACACTTAAATTAATTTTGATAAAGCCTACAAACCTCTTAACTATAGAATAATTTGTGTTCAGGAAGAAGACCTTAAAGAAAAGGCTGGGAATTTACTGAAGTAGGGTATGGGAAAAATTAATTATATTGGGATATCTGGAGTGAAAACAACATAGAGAATTATTCTTATTGAAAAAAATAATTAAGCATGTCTTTAACTGAGACAACAGCTGACACAAAGTTAACTCTGATGAAGAAATGGTGAAAAATATTTTATATGTGATATTTTACTCTTATGAATTTACAGCATAATATCTCAGCAATAGAATTTGCTTAATGCATGTGCATATGATCACTCAAAAGAATTTCTCAACTCTTATATCAAAAACTTCTGTTTCTGATTAATTTAAATGAATACAGAGAGATAAATCTAGACCTTAAAGGTGTAGCAGCAGAAAAACATCTAATAGATATTGTTGATTTTTCTTTTTATGGTTTATAGTAGTAAAGAAATGTCTGACATATAAATAATCAATATGGTTGATTGGCAGACAGAGCTCCCTGTAGTATGCCAGAAACATATTTGTTGTCCCTATGGTCCAAGATTGTGCATTTAGATTTCTGATTTAGCAGAAAGAGGCATACATTTCAATGCTGCTTAAATCACAAACCAAACAGACTGCACATATCAAAAGGCTTATGGGAATGCTGTTTAGCTTGCTTTTCTCCCCACAAAACAAGGACTAAGTTGCAATTAAAATACCCATTCCTCTTAGTCTTGTTTCAGGAGGTTGTATAAGAAACAAGGAAAAGTAAAAATATTTTGACATGACAAGGATGGTGCTCAAAGAGAAATTTCATGTGCACATATAAGAAGTTGTATGTTTCCCCTGTAGGGTTATTTTTCAAGGCTATGAAATATTTATTTTGGTCTTAAAATCCCTCTTAGAAACAACATGAACTCCATCCTTGGTTCTTAAGATGAACATTTGTAAGAAGTTTTATACAACTGCAAAATTTGCTAGCATTCCCTAAATTACCATGTTTCAAAAAAATTATGAAGAAGATTGAGGATTTTTAGTCTTTAATATTAATTATTTTTTAACTTGTTTTTAAAAAAAACTGCTGATGATATGAAGCTTGTGACATTGTCTTTCACCCTTGAGTTCCAAAAGAAAGCTTGACTAAATGTCTGCTGGAACACTCACACCTTGGCATAATAGTGACATCTACTCCAACACTTTGAGACTGAGCAAGGAGCAGATCACAGAAGGCAAGCCATCTCAGAAAGAGATTACCTGCAGTTAATTTGAAATTATTAATTTAAATGCCCAATTAGTATTAAAAATCAGAGATTAACAAACTTCCCTCATCACCATAACAATTACATGAGAAATGTTAATTTGTAAAATTCAGCAGGCTGTTAGGGTTTTCAAGATTTATGTGTTACAATCATAAGAGGAACGGAAGTTAATTTTGACATAACATACTGTAGAGGTTTGAAAGCAAAA
>VWYP01033928.1:4115-17218 GCA_013400435.1 Pycnonotus jocosus
TCCACACACAGTGTGAGCTGCTGCTTTCCCATTTTGGTCAGACACAACAATTCCTCTCCAGCCTGACAATCAAGGACACCTCACTGCCTCAGGCCCTGAGAGATGGAAACAAAAGGGAGTTGGGGGAGAGAAAACTTGGGGTAAATTACTTCATTCCCTGAAGCTGTAATTGGAAGATCAACCCACAATATGCAAATGGACCAAACATAAAAATATTAAAACCTGTGACCCATTGTCCATTTTCGGGTGTAGCCCCTGGGTGGGCTTTGTCTGCCTTAAATGTACCTGAAGGCCCTTCAATAAATAGAACTGCTTTATATTCCCTTAATTCTGTCTGGCCTCTGTTTTTAGGTAGCCCAAAAAGGCGTCACCGTGACTAAACCCCACAAAAATAAGCACACTGGATTGGGTCAACACAAGTTTAAACCCAGTTTTTGTTTAAGTTTTCATTTCTACTGCCTTTAGAAATCTGTTTATATCTTTACAGCAGATGTATTGTTGTAGCTGACTTATAGTAGAGAAATGTAACTTTTCAATATCTAGCCATGGTAAATATTTGTGTAGCTGACTTATAATTAAATTGATCCATAAAAGTTTCATTATATTTTGAGACTGAAGGTCTCACTGTACTGGAAAGCTCCTTCCATGACTATTACATTCTAATCAGATTACTTATCTAATCCCTCCCATTTATCAAGTGCATCAGAATTGATCTGCACCATGCAGGAGCTCTCAGTAATTTCTGAGATTTTTGGGAGAGTATTTCTACCTACTCTTCTACAGTTCTTTATTTAGTGCAGGCACAGAAAGAGCACTGGCTCTGTACAAATCTCTAATACCCACTGAAAGGGAATGGGAGGCAGAAACACTCTTAAACATCAGTGTCTTTCTTGACATTAAAGTTGGAAAATGGAACAATTATTTTTGCATTAGCAAGTCACACTGAGAAATTCCCTCTGCACCCTCTTCCTGTCATGCCAAAATGAATCATCAGCATCTTATTAAGGTGCCCAGGCTATTCCATAACAGTAATAAAGTGTAAATGTATCCCAATTATTCATTTAATGACTTCATGAATATTCAGTATTAAGAAGCAGTAGCTGAGCTCACTGCAGTATGTTATTAGGGACACAGGCTGCATATCCCTTATTACTTCTGAGATGACTCAAGGTTTATTTTATTCAGATCTGTCCAGTGTTCATAAATGATAATTTCACTGGGACAACACCAATTCTGTGACAGGCACCAATCCACACAGTTTTAGTCCTCTCATTTACATATTTCTTGGGAGAGGATCTAAAGTGATAATAAAACCAGATTTCAGGGAAAATCAAATTCCTGTCTAAGAAATGGATCATGGACCAAAATGACATGAAATTGGGTGTTTACAGTGTTTTTCACCTGGATATCCAAAGCAGCGGGTACCAAATGCTTCCTTATATCCAATGGGATGCTGCAGGGTCAAGTTTTGAAGAACCAGTTGGCACAAAATGCTTGGAAATGTTACCATGGAAAACTGCAGCTGTGGAAGAGATGCTCCTCTTCAGGAATGACTGCCAGTGCAAGTGTGAACAGGGGCTGCACTCTGATGCATGTGTGTGCATTGTTCTCCACATCTCTGCCAGGACCTTTGGAAACCCAGAGATTTCTGGCCAGAGATCCCTGGCAGTGTCAGGAGAGATTCCCCTGCTTTGGTCAAGGCTCACAGAGGAGGGCTGGACACCACTGATAAGTTTATAGTCAGAAGGACACATTTTTGTTCAAAGAGCTGGCTAGTGCCCAGAGCAAATCTCATGTGGGCAGTGAGCAGCTAATCTGACAGAAAATGTGATTGCCACTCTGGGAGGAGAGAGTGAGACCCAATTTTGACAGAGCAGACCCATTCTCCTCACTGAAGGGTCTGCTGCTGTTATGGAAACCTGAACCCAAAACTGCACAGAAAGGAATGGGAGCAGGGAGGACATGTCCTAGTGTGATTAAAGGATGAGGATCAACTCCTGATGCATCTGGGTAAGGAGGAAACAGAGGCAAGTGTTGACTCCTAGCACCTGCATTGTTTACAATATTAAGGGGAACACCTTTGCTATGTCCTGCTCAGCCTGTGACTTGTTTCCTTCAAAACAATGACCTTGTAAACACGTGACCTGAAGGTAGCCTGAGGAAGGAATGGAACCAGTTCCTACAAATTTTGCTAGGGAGACTGAACCTAAGAATTAAATCTGAAGGCTTCAAGAGCCAGAGTGCTTGTGCACTGCCCAATCCCTGCAGAGCTGATGAGCCCAGGGTCTCCCAGGTGCAGCAAGGCTCAGTTGTTTGCCACCAAGCCAGCCACAGCACACAGAGAATGCAAAGATGAAATGACATGTGTAAGCTGATTGATGGTTATTTATTAGTTTGACTTTGTCAGCCCTACAGACACGCACAAGGCAATGCCTTCCAAACGCAGAAGTTGTCATCCTGTGAAATTGATGCTAGTTTTGGATGGGCTGTCCTTGGGTTTCTATTTTCTGGTTAACAGGAGAAAGTGTTGCTTTTACAAGGCATGCTCCCATGAGGATGCCTGAGAGTCTTTGCAGGCAAGGAGCAACAGCAACAGCAAGGCTCTGGATGTGTAGTTTGACTGCATTAGCTTTTATGAAATAATCTTGTAACTTGAGACATGCCAAGGAACACTTCCAAGAAAATATTTATTTTTAATTCAACTTAATCAGTGAGAAAGGCTTTTCCTACCCTATCCCCATATTCAAAGCACATAAAGTTCAATTTCTTCTTTCCTTCTCTTCAGGGGAAGTGATTTGCTTTGCTTTAGGCCTCTCTGTTGAAGAGTGACCCCAACTAAAGAGCCCCTAGTATGCTTTGGTGGCAATTCAATTGCATCAAGGTTGCATTGACCACGATTCCATCACTTCACTTCCTTGTGCAGACCTTCCTGGGGCTCTTTTGTTGAGGAGGGCAAGTATTAACTACATAAAAATAATATAGCTGCACTGTGGGGATCATCACAACCTCACCAGTGCAGATGGGTTCAAAAGGAGAAACTAAACTTTAGGGCCATGTCTCTGCAACATGGAGGTTTTGTATCCACAAATGGGGTTTGGTCTCCTAGAATTTCTGTTGCACAGAGATCAATGACAGCTTTGGGATGTAAGGAAGCTGGAAAATCTGCTCTAGGCATTTAGGTGCTTAACTGCTACTGTCTTGTTATGCAAATCCAGCTCTTAAGAGTGAATCATCCTACCTAAATTTAGCCATGTAAAAGCAAGCACTTAGTCTAAGTAGTTCCTTAGGTTTATGATATTGTCAGAGAAAAATAATTCAAGAATCCGGTGGCTTTTCCTGTTGGAGGTGTTAGAGTTCCAGTGAAGAACAAATTTTCACATTAATACCTTTATATAAATGCATGAATAAATATATGTGTGCATTCATATTTTTATACTTTTTCAGCACAAAATTTATGTTTTACTCTTCACTTTTAATTAGGGATGTGCAAAAAAAAAGCAGGATTAAATCTGAGAAAGTCAACCACTTGCTTGGATGCCATGATACACTGGCATTTCCAGCCATCCCATCTGCAACATCTTCTCTTTTCAAATCATTATGAAGAGTGAAAGATTCTGTTCTCTGAGGATGTGCTCCAGTTTTTCGGTAGTTGGGATATTTTTCAGGAGCAAGCTTGAAAGTCAAAGGGTTTAGATTTTACTGAAAATATTTTATGCTGCTATAAGCTTTCCCTGTAATTTATGTGCAAGTGGCTCCAAACACACAGCTGAGTGTGTCGTCTGGGAATAGACTGAAATGTTATTTCTGGGATATTGCATCAATGGCTTGAGTCAACCTATGGGAGAAGGGATGAAGAAAGAGCACGATAAAAGCTATCCCTGTGATCAGTTTGGAGACTCTGTTCCTACCAGAGACATTTCTTCTCTTTCTGTGTCGTCGCAATCAAGCCCTGTTTACTCCCCGAGATATTTGTGCACACCACCAAGCCACAGCGTAAGGAGCGTAATTCAGATGGAACATTCCCTAATTATTGTTCCATCCCAGTAATAAATATGTATGGCTGGCTTCTGTGCACACACAGATGCCCTGGGAGAAGGCTGGGATGCAGATGTATTTATCACTGGGCTGTGCAGCACGGTGAGGGCGTGTGCCAGCACCACAGCCCTGCCTGGAGCAGGTTCACTGCCAGAGAGAGAGGGGATGTGCTGACACACACAAAGCCTCAGCCAAGGACAAGAGAAGGAGCTCTCAGCCCCACTGAGTGACAAAGCACTCTGGAATTAACAACTAAGGAAGCTGACCCATGGAAAGGAATCTGGTGCACGTTAGTTAGCCCCCCGAAACTAAATGGAAGTACTTGAGTATTTAATGTGAAACCAGCTGAGTTCTTGGGCATTTTGCTGGTTTGAAAAACTTTCTGGAACTACAATTCAGAGAAGCATCTAATCTTTCTCAGAGCCTCTTTGTTGCAAAATAAAGACTAGCTACTGTTTGGATTTTCCTTTTTCCCCAGATTTTTTTGGCAGATTTCACAGCCACTCTGTCATTCCTTGGCTGAGCCCTCTGCTGCTGCTGGTTTGATCCTGACAGAACTGCAGGGATTTACCAGGCACCCTCACTGAGACTGCTGATGAAAGAACACAGTGCTTCAAAGCAGGACTTTTTAATAATCACTTTCACCATCTTCTGTGTGTCGGCTCCAGGGAGCAGTGTAAGCACTCCTTATAAATACCCACACAGGGCAGTTCAGAAATGCTGCAAATGAAAGGAGATCTGTACCCACACTGACATCCTGCAGTGTCACAGAACCCTGTCCAGAGCTCACCCAGGAGCTTCAAAGGTCTTTGCATCAAACCCCTTACATCAAAACTCAGCATTTCCCACTGACCACTGCAGACAAATATCATCAAATTTAAAACTGGAGATGCTGTAACCATGATATGCTTCTCCATATCAGCTTTAAGACACATATTGTGGCCAGATGGGTGCCAAGTTTTGGAAGGCAGGTCATAGAAAATGAAACAAATCTAATTATTCCAACCTAGTCATTCTGGGATTCTGTGATTAGAGAGGGATAGGAGGACTGAAGTGCACACAAAATTAAACACAGCTCTGTCTGAGACTCGAGGCACCCAGGCAGGAGTTCCTTCAGGTATTACAGCAAGTTTCAAAAAAAAAAATCCATCATTGCAAACAGTTTTAATTATTTCCAGCCAAATGCCTGTAACCTTGGCAAAAAAACAATTATTGAGCAGGCTATTGATCTAGTCAGTAAATAAATACACTTATGTCATCAGTAAGCTAGAATCCTCCTGGGTATAAAACCAAAATCTTAAGGACTACTAGTTATCTGACATATGATTTTAATTAGGAGTTATTGATTAAGGGTTTTTAAAAACAAATGGACTTTCTTGATAAAAGGCCTAGCACAGGGTTTTCTGCAAAGTTAAATAATGTCTGACTTGCAATATAACAACCTGTGACCCACATCTGAATTACTTTACTATGGAAGTTTGCTTCTTATTTCAAGAGGAGAATGTGGGAAACATTTATTCTAAAGGCCATGAAGGTTTAATGCAGAGGGAGAAGGCCTCAGCTACCAGAACCACACGGGGAATTGTTCTCAGTGCCTGGTCCTTGCCTGCTGAACAGGGGGGTTGCAGTCAGATAAAAAAGAATGAAAGGAAAGAGAGGAAAAGCACCAGAAGTTTGTAGATGCTGGACAAGAGATCAACCATCACATCTCCTTAATTTGGAACCCTGGGCACTGAGAATTTCAGACTTTCTATGCTGACAGGCACTGACCCACAAGAAAACTCTGCATTGACCTGAGGCCATGAAAGAGGGTTCCAAAATTGAGTGACAGCACTGGGGTTGTGGGTGTGTAATTTGAATAAAAGTGTGTGATATCACAGGGTGGAAAGCTTAGAGTTTAAGGGTTTAGAATATAGTAATATATATATATATAAAGCAAGATGGAGGTTTTAGGGTGTAGGCTGAGTCCTTCTTTTTCACCTTCTTCTCCATGGCTCTGGGTGGTGTTTTGTAATTGGGTAGAAAAATCCTCATTGCAGGCCACAGGTGGTTGGTTATTTGGTTAGAAGCAAAAATAACTTAGGTGTCATTTCTTAACTGGACAGTTTGTGCTTCAAAGGCCTTGTAGAGAGAGAGACAGAGCCATTTTAACCTTGTTAGCTGAAGTGCTGTAGAGCTCACGGTTTGTGAGACTGTAGTGTAAATAAGAATTAATAAACATCTGAGTCCAAACAGGAAATACTGTCTGGAGCATTTAATCCCTACTCTGGCAAAAAGAAGATAGAAGCAACACCTTAGAGCCTACTATAGTTCAGTGCCTGCTCAAAGACTCTCCAAAAAGTCCCACCCCAGGAGGGAAAGGTCACAAGTTGTGGGCTGAAGTCAGTCTGGGATTGGTTTTCCATGCTCAAGGCCAACCTGAACCCTTGAGCAGACTCATTTTAGCCCTTGTGCTGCTGTGGGTGACAAAAACACCTCTCATTGCAGATGGCAACGAGAACTGCCCATGGAGGAGAAGGTCCATCAGAAGAAGCTCCCCATCATTTCCATTATTTTCTGTAAAATGATTGTTCAAATCAAAGTTCAGCTCAAGGTAAACTCTGTGCACCCATATTCCTCCTCCCCTAAACTGGAACCAACACATTGATGCAGCCAAGAACCTGGCCCTATTCACCAGCAGCTTGGGCAATTTTGCACACCCCAGGTGAAAGCCCCAGGATCCTGTCCCTGCTCTCCCTGCCCCATTTCCTGAGCAGCTTTTGACACCATACACATACAGCTCTCCCAGCCAGAGGGATAGATCACTAATTTGTTAGTGTTACATCAGAGCTAAAGATTTATCCTCGGAGGAGGAGATATTTCCTTTAAAAGTAACCATTTGTGTCATAATCTTTTATCCACCTGAGTCAGGAAGAATCAGCATTTCCTGCAATGCCTGTGGGGAGCCTCATGACTCTGCCTTGCAGGTAAAACTAATCCTGTTTCTCTGTGCCACACAAAAACCATATGACCACTCAAATCTCTGTGCAGCTCTATGAGAACCGTTTAGTCCAGAAAATGTCATTGACTTTTTTTTTTAAGTATTTAAAGGAAAAAAAAAAAAAAAAAAAAAAAGAACAAAACTCCAAACCCCTCCAGAGGTCTCCTGATGTTTGAGTGACATAAATATTCACTAGACCATAGGAGCCTGTAGTCTAGCTTGTTTAAATTCAATTATGTCATTGTCTGCAGCAGAATGACAGGGGACTGATAAAATGCCTGGCATACCTGGATGAGGAGAAAAGGAGCTGGCTGGCTCACTGGGAGTGCTCTGCAGCATGAAATGGGGCTGTGTGAGGCTGAGGGCTCTTGGCTGATTACTTTGCCTTTACCAAGTGCAACCCCACGTCTAAATGTCACCAATAGGAGTGAAAACTTCAGTGCTGTCACTTTAATTTCCTTCCCACTGGGTAATTAGAAATGAGGCTGCAGGCTGGTTTATTGCCTTTTTCTCAGTTGGGCTGACAGTGTGTAAACACTCCTGACAGTCTCTCACAGGGGCAGCTCCATCCCTCTGCACTGGGGAGCAGAAATGTGGAGCAGCCCCGGAGCAGGAGCAGTGACCTCACTACAGCTGCAGAGAGGATCAGCCAGCTGCCTGAAAGCAGGAAAGCCTCTGCAGTGTGAAGTCAAAACTGCTTTAAAAGCAGAAAAAAATATTTTCTTTCAGAACAAACCAGAAGCTTTGATCTCTCTCACAGCAGAGAAAACCCAGTAAATTTCCCTTACAAACCAATTCTTTCTTTTTTCAATCCTGAAAATGAAAGCCCATCCCAAGACTTATCTGAAACCTGCTTTCTGGATGCCAAAATCTGAGACAAGTCCAGGAAAAAGAGCTGCTTCAATGCTTGATGGCAGTCAGTCAAGCCAAGGATGGGATTTCAGAGGTTGGCCCCTTTTGCCAGTGCAGGGATGTGCCCAGCTCAGGGGGCAGCCAGCACCATCCTGCCCTGGGCTCCCAGAGCCTCCAGAGCAGCAGCTCCTGGCCTGGGGGGCCAGGCAGGGTGTGGGGAGCACCAAGGGTCTGTCCCAAGCAGCACAGCCCCCAGAGAGCCCCTGGTGGGGATGCACACCTGGAGAAAGGTTCAGCTTTGGCACACACCCGCTGTGAGTTCAAATGCTGTTTCATCAAACAGCTCCCATCTCTGGCCCTTCCTGCTCCAACTTAGAGCCAGCCAGGCTCACTTAAAACATCAGCAGTGAAAATGGCACCTCCAAAATAAACAATCTTAGTGCAGGGCAATTCCCAGCCTGACCCAGAGCCTGCTGCCTTTCCAGGAGACCACTGGCAGCTACATGGTTTAAAAATTACATTTACCCTGTTCGTGTCAATAATATCTCCTTAACTACTGGAAACTGCTGTTTGGGTGCCTGGATGCTTTTCTCTTGAACAGGTTTGCCCTTTTAAACAATTTATATCCCTTTGCTTCAGAGAGAAAACAAACAGCAAATTATAATGCTGGGTGATGTTTGCTAATTACCCACAGCAATGAAATCCACCTTTGAGTGGTGTTTGCTTCCAAACCAGTACATAAAGCAGCAGCTAACTTATTTATTAGCTCTGAAAAGGAGCTGAGGATCAAAACACAATGATTATTCTCTTCAGTCCCCAGGGCTGGCTGCTGTGCAGGTGCTGAAAGATATTAAACATGCTCCTGACCTAGAAATGGGAATGAGTGAAGGAGTGGCCCCAAACCCAGCCCTAACAGACTAAATTTAGCCCCAAAAATTTACACAAATTGTTTTTCAACCTCATTGCAAACCATAGCAGCTACCTCAACTGTATCCTGTAGGAAATGATGGGGCAGAATTATTCCAGCAGAACCTCCTGGACCTGCTGCTGATGACCAGAGCAGAGATATAGAGTCCATTCTCCTATTTGGCTTCTGTTTGTCACGGAAAGTTACAAATAATTTAGATTGTCTCGCAGAGAAAACCTAAATGACGTGACATTCCAGTTAAAAACCACTAAGCAGTGTGATTTCTGGTTCAAGAAGTGAAGACAGACAAAAAAGAGTCAGCTGAGAAATGTGAGTCATGCCAAAATAGAGAATTATTACCCTTGGTAGGCTGGGGCCACAACCCTGCCAAGGCCAGCAGAGCAGTTCTGAGCTATCCCTGCAGTGATTCTGCTGCTGGGAGAGGAAGAAAAAACATTGCTGCTGCCTTATAGGGGCTGTGAGGCTCCTGTCCTGGTGAGCATCCACAGAAGGGGCAACCCCTGCTCCCCCCTGCAATCAGCCACCTGCATCATCACCAACCCCAAAATGAACCAGAATGGCCACAGGGCATTACATTTAAAGCAGAGAACAGGAAAAAACCCCAAAAAACAACAAAAAAACAAGAAAAAAAAAAACCCAAACCAAGCCAAAACAAAACAAAAAAAACCACAAAAAAACCCCAAACCAAAAACCAAAAAACAACAAAAAACCAACCAAAAAACAACAACAACAACAAAAAAACCAAAACCAAAACTAAAACAACAACAACAAAAAACCCACAATGATTTTTTTTTTTTTTACTTGATTCTGAATTAAGAACAGAATAGCTCTTTGATTATTACCACTGCTAGGATTTCTATTCAGATGATTTCCCACAGCTCTGTTATGGGCAAGAGGCAGGAGAGAGAAGAAGGAAAAAGAAGATAATAATAATAACAAAAAAAAAAGCCAGCACAGGCTGTTCTAGTCATTTCAAAGCACAAAGTAATCAGATGGCCATCTTTCTGAGCAGATGGGATTGGTGAGAGGAAACCAAATGTCTTTACTTTTCCTTTTAAAATTGTAGGACATATAATTGTCTCCTTTGTTGTGTACAGGTGCTCCATTCCCCCTGCTTTAAATCACATATTTATGCTTCTTTCCAAACAGCTAAGGGACCAAGCCTTAAAATAAAAAGCTGGACAGTCAGAGTGATTAATACCCAAGGTTCCACAGGCTTTGGCACAGAACATTTGCATTACAAAAAGCTATAAAAAATAAATATTTAGTTTTCTCTGAAGTACCAGAGCATCTTTATTGCAAACTCTTTTTTTTTTCAGCAGTCTTTCTGTAAGTTACACATCACCTTTACCACTTTCTCCCCTTATTAGTGTCTGGGTTAAACTAGAGGCTCAGACAGAGAGATTTTAGTAGGAGTGAGACAGCAGGAAGACACCCATGTAACACCAAGAGGAAGTTTGGTGCTGTGTGTAAATAATGAGGTTTCTTCTCTTTTAGACTGCAGCAAAGAGAATATTACAGAATTTCTGTCCCATTTTGAACAGGGAGATGTGAGGATCATCCATCCTTGCACAGGGGAGAGCACAGCCTGTGCCCACGTGATCCAAACCACACAGAAGCCACAAAGGGCCCTGGGTGAGCTGCAATTTTGTTCAGCCTTTGATTTTTCAGATTTTCAAGGATGTTGCCAATTTGCAATCAGGCAATGTGATTGACAGCAGTCCTTGCATTGCCCTCTGAGGGAAACAGGCTGGACTGGGGATGTGCTCTGTGACTTCTTCTGAGAATTAATCCAGTGGCTGCAGCCCTTTGCCTGAGCTGTAAAGACACATCCACAGCTCCCCAAATGACAGGATTTTACAGAAAAGGTGGAACCTGGTAAATAAATGATGTCTGAGGAGAGAGGTGCTCCTGCAGGCAGCCCCACAAGAATGAGCAGTGACACAAAACCTTGCTCTCCTGTTGCCCTGATGGAGACTGCACAAGACCTGCAGAAATATTTAGTCTCAGCTTTTTTTCTGCCTCCTTTTTGTTAAAGTACAAATTAAACACCAAGCCACACTTTGATGTGGACTGAACCTCCCCTTTGTTTAATGATCTGTGAGTTTGTTCACTCCCCCTATTTGCTGCTGGCTAACCAAGAGCAGCACGACTCTTTAATTCCACAGCTGCCAACCAAACTGGCCTCAATAACAACCTGCCCTGGGCCTCCCTCCCTCCCGTTAGAGGCTGTTCCTTATCAAAAACACACTTTCATCAGGTTGGCTAAAAATAACAAAGAGAGTTCACAGCTTGTTTCCTAAAAGCAGACATGGTTTTAGAATATATGAAATTTCCATCTGTCTGCTTTCACCTGCCTTACTCTGTACATCCCTCACGTATTTCCTGCTGGCCTCTGGTGGCTGGAGAACACGTGTTGCACCAGAGATGGGAAGGACATGGAGTCCAGTTTATTCCTTAGATAACACAGCCTGGTCAGAACTGATTCTTGCCAAAGGCAGGCACTCAGCTGAGTGCTCAGTGTGAAGTGCTCCCACACTGACCCCCACACATCCAGCCAGACTGTGGATGAAAGTTAGTTAAACTCCACCATCACAGAATCCAGAGTTAAGGTGTTTTTGTTTTCATCATTCTCTGACATTAACCTTAATGTGAATGTGTTTCATAGCAAGAAAAGGTGAAAAAGGACCTGTAGTGTGAGCCCTGATTTTTAGTGTTACCAATGTTTTTAGTGTTATCAGAATGATTTAAAGAAACCCAAAGACACCCACAAGGTGCCAGCTGTGCCAACAGGTGCTGTAACACTGCACAAAAGATGTATTTTCAGAGCTGTTGGGAGGTTTGCCATGTTCTAATCAAAGTGGTTCTTTATTCCTTTAGAAAACTTCAGCTTCCCTCTAACCTCAAATTACAAAATTGCTGCAGCAGCCTGCAGAGGCTTTTGAAATAAAATTGTACATTTGGAAAGAGAAGGAGGAGATAGAGGAGGGCACCATTTCCATGGGATAGCTTGGCCTTAAAAACTTATTGAATGTTTTAGTTAGGCTGGAACATTGTTCTTTTGTCATAAAAAGCAAAGGTGAAATCCTGGTTTTGTCAAGGGCAGCTTTCCCAAGATGCTGGATTTGGTAAATTGAGCTGGAAGGGCTAATTTTAAGGGTAAATTTGGTAAGCTGGAAGGGCTCCCTGACCACCCTGGCACACCACTGGCTGTGCCACATCCTTATCCCACCAATTTTCACTCAAGAGAACTTTCAGCACTGTTCACAAACACCATTACTGTACCTCAACCTCCTTCTTTTTTTTTGGCTCCCTCTCCCAGGAAAGTCTTACTTGCATTATTTAAATGTATGACTTACAATGCCTAAAAAAAAGGAATAGTGTTTCAGATATTGCTCCATGTTTCAGACATTGCTCCATGTTCTGCCACATGATCCAAAGGGCTCTCCTGAAAACCTCAGATGCTACAGAATCACTGAGTGGGTCAGGCTGGCAGGGACCATAGTGGGTCACTTGGTGTCCCCTCCCTATCTTAACACTTTTCTCCAAAGCTCTGACTTCCAGCCTGTCCCTGCACTTTGATAACAGGGCTGCCACCACAGCCCACTGAACTCATGGCTGCAGGAATGGCAGCTCTGAGCTGGATTAAACTTTAGAGGGAACCCTTTGAGTGTTAAGGCCTGTGAGGGACTGGCCCATGTGCAGTCAGAATCTTGTTTATTTTGAGGCTGTTACACTTGGACGCCTCCTGTTCTGAGCTCAGGAGCTGGTGTCTTTCACAAAGGCACCCCAGCTCAGAGGAGCAGCCTCCTTCAGAGATGCAGAACACGCAGCATCCCTCAGCAGATTGTCCAGTCACTCATGTTGGGGGCAAGGAAAGCCTTGAGCTAAGGCCATGGGCATATGTTGTGATGTTAATTCTAGCCAGGTCTGGACAGAAGATGCTGGACACGATGGTATCTCATTCAGACTTGGTTGTTTATTATATCTTATCTATGATACAGCCTCATGAGGTGTGGGCTCTGTCTTACAAGGCAAGAAAATGGCTACTTCTAACTCGTTTCAAGGACTTTTAAACAATAAGCAAAACCAATTAAAACCCCACACCTAAGTTATTTTTATTTATAACCCAATTAAAGATCACTCAATGTCTGCAATGTGGACCTTCACTAATGAATTAAAAAAGATCACCCAAACCCAAGAAGAAGGAGGAAAAAGAAAGTGAAGAAGAAGGACTCAAATCCCTCTATATTTATATATATAGTACTTTATATAGTACTTTATATATAGTATTATATATATATATAT
>VWYP01033932.1:0-11806 GCA_013400435.1 Pycnonotus jocosus
TTTTCCTACATGCCCTAGCAACCTCCTTAAATATTTCCCGAGAAATCTTAGATGTTTGTATGAACAATGTTTTCTGAGCATCTCGTCTGTGTGTTCTTGTAAGGCCCCAAAACCTGTCTTGAAGAGCTTCTTTAAAAGGTTTATGGGATTTTTATGTACTCTGAGTTAGATTCACAGGAGAAATACTGACAAGCTATTCTCAAGAGGTCAAAGCAACAAAAAACTACTGGCAACTTCAGAAACTCAAAGAACTTTGGCAAAAGTTTAGAGCAGCATTTAATCAACATAAAATATTTCACAAACCTTTAACTTTGCCCATTCACCTTAGTAAACTCCAAATCCATCCAATTTTAAGTTACTCAAATCTCCTAGAACAAAAAATTAGAAGAAGCAGGAGAAAGAGAGAAAAGAAAGAACATATATCACTACCACTCTTGGTTCCAGTGGTATTCAGCTGCTAGAAATTCCAAGGAAAGGTAGGGTCCAGATGGTTGCTTGCCTCATGTTCTAGATTAAGTACCCTTTGGCTTTCCTGGGCCCTTCCCCCAGGTGTGACTTCTGGTTATCTGGCCATTCTGGGGCTAGACTGGGGCTCCAGGGGTGGGGAGCAGAGCATTGCCTCCAGTGTAATAGTAATCGGCAGCCACTGCAGGGCTGGGATACAGGCTCTCTAGGGGGTGTGATGTGTGGAGCATGGCATCACCTGACCAGAGCAAGACCTGACATGCCCTTCCCCCCTACACATGCCCAAAATGTTTTGAGCCAGCAGTTCTTCCAGTCTCTCACAGTGCTGCTGATGTGACAACCTGTCCCCCAGAGACAGATGCTGGAGGCTCACCTGTGGTATCTGCAGAATGTTTTAATTGAATATGGCACAGTGCAATTTAGTACTCCTGATATTTCATGTTATCAAGAAGATAATTCTGAATTTCTCAGTTAACCTTGTAAATTTAATTTCCCCCCACAGCTTTTTTTTATTATTATTATTTTAGCAGTTTAAGTACCACTGTTTTGTTGCTGACTTGATAAATGAGATGAGTTGGGTTTTTTTAATGTTGATGCTTTAATGACACGATATAGAGATCCAGATACTCAGAAAAATTATAAATTGGGAGAGGATATGTTGATGCCATATATTGCAGAAAAGGAGAAAAAGCAAGGGATTGTATGTTGCAGAGAGGATGAATGGCAAGTAGTGCAAATGTTAGTTCTGTCACCAAACGGAATTAAAGAAACTTATCCAAAACAAATTTGATGTGAATAAACAGACACTTCTTTATTCAGGCACCGAGAAATATAAGGGGTTGCTCCTCTGTATGTATTCCATTTAACAGACAAAATCCATCAATTTTTATAAACTTTTTCTGCTGATTCATCATTATATAAATGCTTTCACATACTATGCATAATATGCTTGCTCTTAAATTTAACCATTATAATAATTGGTTTGCTGGTTATATAACTTCATCAATATTCTTATCCTAAAACAATCATCTTCTGTTGGAGTAGAGATGATCCTGTAGAAGGGTCCAGTGGTGGCGAGATGGGTCTGGTCTTCCTCTGGGATTCCAGTGGAAAACAGGCTGTCCTGGTGTTCTGAGTCTCAGGTTTTATCCAGGTAGGAATGCTTGGCTCCTCCTGCTGGGTGGAACATCTCACAATGGGATGATGTAATTTTATCAGTCATGCAGTGAGCCTTAATGGCCCATTAACAGAAGATATCCCCACTTGGAGGGACGATGGGTTGTGGAAGAGATAAAGAACATTGCTCTATCTGGTTTTAACAGCTGGCCCATTAACAGAAGGCAGCTGCCCCCTCCCCCCCCCCAGTTATGAGGAATGGGTCATAGAAGAGATAAAGAAAACACCTCCTCAACCAGTTTTCAACAGATGGCAAATAGAATACACACTTTTGGTTACATATTGCCACCCAAGACATGTCCCTTTTACTACTTTGGGTTTGTTGAATTGGAAACCATCTATTGGATCATACTGAGAGAATTCTGAAGGACTGTATCAGCTTTTGGAAACTGTCTTGCTGACTGATAGCCCTAATGGGGAATATGCAGGCTATATTGAATACCTTTTAACTGTGGAAGAAAAGAGAGTGGTATTGGGAGAAGTTGAAAGACGAGGAATGGGGGAGGTGTTGGGTTTGCGGTCTGAGAGGGCCTCTCCTTCGGCCTGAATCAATGTGCTATTTGTAGGCAGGAAGGATCAATTAGCAGATGTAGATGTTATGATGCTAGAGGATTTTGACAATGAATGAAGGGGATCACAGGAAAATATCAGGGCATCCCCTGCTGATCCCCTGGTTTCAGTAAAGCTGGAGAATGAAACAATAGACTCTCTAATAGATAACAGAGCCATACATTTGGTAATAACGAGTTGTAAAGGATGCTTAAGCAAAGTAGCTATCTATTCTTGAGGCCACAGGAAAGATAACTGCAACTGTGCCTACAACCTGTGGAATGTACAACTGGGGACACTAATGAGTTTCTATGTATGCCAGAATGCCCCCTTCCCTTGATGAGATGTGTCTTGGTTTAAGACAAATGTCTGCTGAGGGAGGTGGGAACCTTCCTGGAATGGAAAGAAGACCCCTCCCTCCAAATTAGCATAACTTTGAAAATTATGGGACTTCCAAGCAAAAATGTATGGAAAGGAATAACAGATCTTTACTTTTATATATATATATATACATAAATAAACCAGAACAGAACAAACAACAAAACAATAACAGAAGTTTCCCACCTGTGAAGCACTGTTTTTCCCTTTTGTTGTAGTTATGACCTCAACTGGCAGGGGACGCTGGCAGCTCTGGCAATGCAAAGGGCACAGTAGCTCATTCAGAGCCAGCAGGGGGCACTCCGATGCAAACCCAGTATTTCCCCGGGGGTAATGGTAGCTCAGATGAAAGGAAAGAAGGGGGTGATTCCACTGAGCACTCATGCAAGCAGTGATGAGTCTTGGAACTGCCAAAAGCAGCAGGCACAAGTTGGGGAAGGTAGGCAGGGCTTGATTGTGGTGCTGCTGAGCTAGTGTGCAGAAAGAGATCCGGAGGAGATTGCCCTGACTCTAGGTGGTACACCATGCTACGGCTCTGGATTCCCGAGCAGAAGGGAAGAAGGACCCACTTCCCAGCCAAGTCTCAGGTCAGCCCCACCACCTTTCATGACATTACTCTGCAACTCCCCCCCCCAAAAAACCCAATTGGGATACCCCACCCCCCAGCTAAAACTCCCTAACCCCGAAATTACTCCTTTGGAATGCCAGAGCCATTGATCACTTCCCCTTGTGTCTTAATTGCTGACTATTCACCCAGAAAAGCTGCTGCCTCTCCCTTCTAGCATCTCCCTGACAACAGTGGGAAGAAATTCACTGAGAAATGTAAACTCATCACAAGATGAGATATATTACATAAATTAAATGCACAAGTGTCGTGGTTTGAGCTAGTCTGGTGGACCAGTCAGAGGTTGGCTTTTTGAGTGGCCTGTCGTTTGGCCACTTGGGAAGCAAAGTGTGACTTTTGGAGGATATTCATGGGAGCTCACCTTGGAGTTCGGGCTCTCTTCACTTCCGGCCAGAGAAGGTAACATCGCCTTGAGGGGTGGCTTGGGCTGGCCAGGCCCCGCTGCCCCCCCCACCCTGTGAGGGGAGCCAGCCCTGGTCTGGCCATGCCCCAGGCCCCCCACCATCAGCTGCCGAGAGTGGGGGTAGAGGCTGCAGCTGAGATCTGAGCTGCTCCGAGCTGTTCCGATCTCTCAGAGTGAGTTTCTCCCTTCCCTCNGAACAAAGAGAGATGAGAAGCCTCTGCACCAGTAAAAAAGTGAAAAACATCTTTCGTCCCTAAATTGAAAAATCCTTTGCTTTTGGAGCTGTTCATTTTTAAAAGGTAACACCCTAAATGCCTGAAGCACCTATGACCCATAAGCAGCTTAGGAAACTGCTAATGAAAAGAGACCACATAGAAACAAGTTTTCTTAGGCGGCTGTTTCTGTGAGAGTTCAAACCCACAAAAAACCTGTATGAAGTTGTTAGTAAGAAGAAGATTCTGTAGTAAAATAAGAAAGACTCCTAAAGAATTGCTGAAAGACTATATTCAAATAGTGAAACTGACTGAAAATCACAGCTTTTAAGTCTCTATGTTGTTTGTAAGAAAGTGAACAGTAGTAGTAGGAGGAAAAAGGTTTTTAAAGTTTCATTTTCTCCTTTCTGTTCCTTTTTTCCTTAGTGTGTGTTAATAAATTATTTGTTTAGTTATAAGTTGGACCTATTTTGCCTTTTTCTTCTGAAATCCCATCTCATATTTAGTAAACAGAATTTGATGAATCTAAAACCGTAACAAGCATTAGTAGCCCGTACGAAGAGAGCATAACCCAAACAATGACAGCAAGTAATCTTTTTTGAGAATTCCATGCAGTTCCACCTGAGATAGCATGGAAAGCTCAGTTTTGCCTGCTAATGAGCAAGCCATTGGAAGAAATCAGAAAATATTTCAGGTGCTGTTTCAAGTGTGGTGATTCTACTGGTGTGGGCTTCAGAAAAAACAGGTAAAAGTAACTCCAAGTAAGATAAAATTGAAACCAGGAGCTAAACCAGTAAGAGTGAACTGATATCCTATAAGAATAGAAGCATAAAAAGGTTTTGAACCATCACTGGATCTCTCCAAGCCAATTGGCAAAAAACAAGCTATGCTAATGGAACAGGGAGATGTAAAGGCTCTTGCTCTTCAGTAGGTACCAAAGTGGCTGGATTTAAAGTTGATGTCACACACATGGCTACAACATGGCCATCTGCATACCAGAGATCAGGTATATGCAAGTTGACCAGATTTAAGGGATGAACCTTTACAGAATCTGGATAAAGAACTCTACATTGATGGCAGTAACTTTGTACAAAATGGAATAAGAAGGGCAGGATATGCAATAGTGACATTAGGGGAGGAAATAAAAGTGAAACCTTTGCCTCTGAATACCTTGGCCCAAAAGGCCAAGATTATTGCACTCACTAGAGCCCTTGAGATTGGAAAACAGCAGAGAATTGATATATTTACTGATTCGAAATATGCCTTTGGGGCATATATGCTCATGGGGCTATATGGAAAGAATGAAGACTATTGAATTCTTAGGGAAGTGGTATAAAATACAGGCAGGAAATTTGAAGCTTCTGCAGGCAGTACTGGAACCTCAAGAAGTGGCTATAATGCACATAAAAAAGGACAGACCAAAGTGATTCAAGGAAATAGAAAAGCAGACTTAGTGGCAAAAAAGGCAGTGAATCAAAACCAAATAATTGGAGCTTTAATACCTGAAAAAAGAATGGAGATTAAACCCCCTGAATATTCAGAAAAGGAAACTCAATTAGTGGGACTAAATTGCACCAAAAATACAGAAGGATGAGGGGGCCACTCCTGTTACATGAGGTTGTTGGTCGGAGACAGACAAACGACACTAACTCATCGACCATCATGAGACAAACAGCCTGTTTTATTGTTTGGAACTTCCTTTTATAGGGGGTTTGAATTTCCTGGGTTTAGACAGCTGATTGGTCTGGGTCTTAACACCGCCCAGCTCTTTGACCAGTGATATATCTGCACTTTGGATTGAATGCGGTTGGCTGAGGTCCCTGCTTGGGTTTGAATCCAACCTATCCCTGCCTTATCCGGGGATGTGGTTTTACTTCTATGCTGGTCGAGTTTTGGGGGTCTGATATGGCCATATTTATCTGGCAGCTGCATGCCAACTATAACTGTGACAACTCCAAACCAACAGATTTTAACTAATGCTAAAATGATGAAGGCACTGCTCAAGAAGTTATATGAAGAGACCCATACGGGAGCAGATGCTATGATAAGTGTAGTATCAGAAGACATGCTGTAGGATCAAAAGTGCAGTTTCCTGGGTATATAATGACAAGATGTCCTGTCTGCTGTGTAAATAATCCTAAAATCCAAAGAAATCCCCCAGTGGAACAGGTAAGAAGAGGAATAGCTCTTGGGAAGTATTGGCACATGGTTACTGAGTTACCAAAAACATTATAAATAACACTATAAATGTTAACATTATGAAATTATAGTATTATAAATATCTCTTTGTTTTAGTGAATACCTTTGCAGAATGGGCAGAGGCTTTCCCATATTGTAACAATTGAGCTAGGGAAGTTGTTGGTCTTACTAAAGGAAATAATCCCTAGGTTTGGGATCCCCAAAGGCCTATCCTTAGATAATTGACCCCGTTTTGTTTCAGAGGTAGTTCAGGGAGTATCAAAATATCTCTAAATGAAATGAGATTCACACACTCCTTGGACACTGCAATCAAGTGGAAAGATAGAATGAATCAGTCTCAAATCAAATCACAAAATTATGTCAGGAAACACAGCTTAAATGGGTTGAGGTTTTACCTTTTGTGTTGATGAAAATTAAGATAACTGCATGGGTTAGGGAGGAGTAAGTCCATTTGTAGTATTACATGGAAAATGATCCTGTTAGTGATATGGGAAATCAAACTGTCCAAATGCACTTAAAAGGGGAGAAATTGATGAAAAAATATTTCTTGTCTCCTTCTTGGATATTATCCTCCCCACACAGGTATTAACCAGTGAACTTTGCTTCCTCTGGACTCTCTGGTGCATGGTTTCAAACCTGGAGAATCAGTCTATATTTGAACTTGGAAGGATGAACCATTAAAAGAAAAGTGGAAAGGACCCCATTTGAACTACCTACACAGCAGTAAAGGTAGAATGAATTAACTCTTGGATTTACTCTTCCAGAGTAAAGAAAGCTGCTTTGAATCACAGTGGACATCAACACCATTGGGACCATGAAAAACAAAACTACACAAACAACCTTCATTAATTGCACCTGGGAATCTGAATCCCCTTGAATTACACTGTCCTTATTGTCATTGCTTTTTTGTATTAGCTATATCGTTACCTATAGTTATAGTGGTAATCTATAAAAAAATACTAATTTACTTAAGCTTGGAAATAATAATAACAAATGCTATAAGGAAAGTAAAAGTATTACATGAAGTACAAAGGGATAATGCATCCTTAGGTATTGCTGAAGTACAGGAGTGGTTTACATTTTGGTTACCAGACTTGGGGAATTGGTTTAGGAGAATAATAGGACTAATTGCCATAGTGGTGCTAACTGCTGATGAAGTCAAAGAGGAATTTAACTTAAACTTTGTGTTAACCTTAAGTCATTAGCATAGTAAAATACCTGCCATAGCCCCTTACTCACATAAATCCCTTCACATGTTATCATGGAACTTGCTTGATAAAATACTTGTGTACTGTATCTTTAAATGGAGATCAAGGAAGATACAGCCAATGATTATAGCTTTAGATTGTGGATATAGGGGAAATGTTAATCTTTCACTGTTTGTAGTGTATAAAAGTGGGTTGCTGGCATACTGAGGGTGTGCTAGCTTTGTGGATTCACCACCAAGCACCCATCTCTGCATAGACATGAAATAAGTAACTGTATGGATTAGCTTCTTGCACATGGGGTAGAACCCATATTTGGGACAATAACTTGATCTTTGTAACACATTGAAAAAGATTGTTGGACTAATTATGGCTTTCTGAAAGCATCCTTTGAGAAGAATTCCGGAGTCTAAATGCTGACTTCTGGAGTGTGGGTAGTTGGTTTGGTATCTTCTCTGTACAAACAGATAAAGGCTTCAAGGCTATGAACTGGCAGACTAAAATGGCACACATGGTACCTGAAATAAATTTGGATTTTAGCCTAAAAGAGTCTATGTAGACTATTTTATGATTGTAATGACCCAATAGTTCAGTTAGGACATTAAAATTACAAACTAAATATTACCATGTAGAAAACCTTCCAAACAATATGCTTACATTTTAGGGAAAGTCTAAATGTGTTTATGATGTTAAGGAAGCTTTCTTGAGTTACATGACCAAGGAGTCAATGGAGCCAGTTCTGAGGAAAGAAACTGGGTGACCATCTAGCTTGGGATACCCTGGCATCATGTGCTCACTTACTTCATTGTGCTACTCTGTACAAGTGAGCTAGGTTTTACACTGCTGTCTCTGCAAATATGTAGTCTGACCTAGCCAAAAAATTTCTGAGATGGGAGTGTCCTGACTCCCCAGACATACTGTGCTTTTGCATGTGCAGTTCATGCTCAAGATTCTATAGGAGACCTGCTGCTCTCCTTTGTAGATGCTACTTAACAGTTGTAGAAATGATGATTATTAGGACAGGATTGCAGACATTTCTGCCATAGTACACAACTTGAATCAAGTAGCTGCAGCTGGTTTCCTGGGATACTGGAGCAGAAACCATGAATAGTTTAGATGTTGTTCTCCTTTTGCTCTTGGACTCACAGACTAGCTTGTCAATGTTGTCTAATTAACTTCTATTGCAGGTTTGTTTAAAGTGTACAATATTTGAAATGGATTAGCAAAATCAATATGATGTAACATATTTTGTAGCACATGAAGTTGAAAACTGGTGATGTGGTTGAAGGCAGACATCATCATGATGTGCTCTGGTTTTTATGATAGACGCAGGACACCTGAATAACTTCAGACATAACTGTATGAAGTTCAACAAAGGCAAGTGCAACAAAGTCCTGCACCTGGGGAAGAATAACATCATGCATCAGCACAGGCTGAGGGCAAATCTGCTGGAAAGCAGCCCTGCACAGAAGGACCTGGGCGTCCTGGTGGACAACGAGCTGTCTATGAGCCAGCAGTGTGTCCCTGTGGCCAAGAAGGCCAATGGGATTCTGGGGTGCATTGGGAAGAGCGTTGCAAGCAAGTCGAGGGAGGTGATGCAGATTGAGCTCTGGGTGGTGGGAGCCCGAGGCAAGAGGCTGTGAACTGTCAAACCTTTGCATAACAAAGGACACAGGGACCTCTGGCCCAGCCAGATGACTTGACACTCAGGGATGGAGCAGGAGCTGATGACTCCAGACCATCATGCACTTAGACTTTGAGGGTACAAAAGCCTTGGTTGGGGGTCATTCCTCAAAGGCACCAGCTTGGGCTGTTTCTGTGTTACTGCACGGTGAATAAATTGCTTTATGGAACAAGACATCTGAGACTCTGCTATGGAAAACCTGGGGTGGAGCTGGTAAGGAAATCTGGTCTGACTGTGTGCGAGTGGGGTGTGTAGGGAGTCAAGTGGAGTAGCTCACTGAAGCCACCCGTTGTGAAGGGGCTTTGGTCCCAGCAGTTAAAGGCTCTGGCATTGGGAGTGACTGTCAAAGTGTCGCATGAATGGTCAGACTGGAAAATTTCCTTAACAGTCCTGCCCCTCTATTCAGCCCTGGTGAGGCACATCTGGAGTGCTGTGTCCAGTCCTGGGCTCCTCAGTACAAGAGGGACATGGAGGTCTGGAGCTGATATGGTGAAGGCTACAGAGATGATGAGGGGACTGGAGCATCTCTCTTATGTGGAAAGGCTGAGGGAATTGGGCCTGTTCAGCCTTGAGAAGAGATGACTGAGAGGGGACCTCATCAATGTCTGTCAGTATCTTCAAGGAGGGGTCAGAGGATGGACCAGGCTCTGCTCTGTGGTGCCAAGCAATGGGACAAGAGGCAACAGGCAGAAACTAATGCACAGGAAGTTCCACCTGAATATGAGGAAGAACCTCTTTAGGTGCTGGGTGACCGAGCACTGGAACAGGCTGCTCAGAGAGGTTGTGGAGTCTCCCTCACTGGAGATATTCAAGAACTGTCTGGACACAATCCTGTGCTGTGCACTCTGGGATGACTCTGCTTGGGCAGGGAGGTTGGACCAGATGACCCACTGTGGTCTATTTTGACCTTACCCATTCTGTGATTCTGTGACATCTACTTGTATAACTCCCGAGTATCCTGTTAGGAAGGCTAAGGATTCCTCACAACGCTGTATACTAGTGTCAGTATTGTCAGTCTTAAAATGAGACACAGGATAATTTGTCAAGTACTCTGATTTTGTTTGATACCCAGATGAGTTGCATGCTCTTTTTAAATATTGGTGCTGAAATGGAATAACCTCTGACTTGAGCACTTCAAATGTTGTGAATATTAAAAGGCCTCTTGAAAAAAAGTTATTTTATTTTTGTTTAGAGCTTCTCTTTTCACATAGTGAATACTGAACAGTAACCTTCAGAACAAAACTTGCATACTTTCAGTAACAGGAATTCTCTTGATGTTTGTAGTGGTGATTGGAGGGGTGAGGGGACAAGTTTTCTAAACTTCAAAGCATAGCATGCTAATTTGGAACTGTATTGAGTATCATGAATTGCAGATTGATTGAGACAAATACTTACCCTACTCCTAAAACCTAATTTGGTTTGAATGCATATATCTAATGTTCATTATGATTATAATAAACTAAAAGTTAATATACTTTAGCATCCTTCAGTAGTGGTGTGGCCAAGAGATGAGAAGACCAAGCATCAAGAAATCTGTAGGGTACCCTGTGGAGTCCTTCAGCCAGGGTTGAGGTACGTGCCTGGTGTGCAAGAGACAATGAGCACAGAGCTGAGATTCACCTTCTAACCTTTAATGCAGTTCTATGCAGAAAGGGGTGCTAGGTGATAGTTTGCAAAGCTAGCACACCTCTTTGGAGAGTTTGCAGGCTTTTATACAAGATAAAACAAAGAAGTTGCATAAAACTTGTTCATTGGTCAGCTTAAACAACTCATTTCTGTGCATGCTCCAATTAGTGACTAGTTCAATATATGAGGTTCGTGTGACATTAGCATACAAGGTCCCTTCCCAGGGGTGTGATTTTTTTACCATGCTAATTAGTCTTAGGTTACCTTTTGTGCAACCTTACCCCTTTCTTCCCCATCCCCTGGTCCAGAGGTGATTCATCTTTGTTGACATTAGCATATTCTTGTCATTCTGCTGTTATCATAGACTATCCTGAGTTGGAAGGATCATCAAAGTCCAACTCCTGGCCCTGCACAGGACAACCCCAAGAATCCCACCCTGTGCCTGAGAGTATTGTCCAAATCCTTGACTCTGTCAGGCTTGGAGTTGTGACCACTTCCCTGGGGAGCCTGTTCCAGTGCCTAACCACCCTCTGGGTGAAGAGCCTTTTCCTAATATCCAACCTAAACCTCCCGACACAGCTTCATGCCATTCTCTAGGATCCTGTCACTGGTCACCAGAGAGAAGAGATCGGTGCCTGGCCCTCCACTTCCCCTCATGAGGAAGTTGTAGACTATGATGAGGTATCTCCTCAGTCTCCTCTTCTCCAGGCTGAACAAGCCAAGTGACCGCAGCCACTCCTCATGTGCCTTCCTCTCTAGACCCTTCACCATCTTCATAGCTCTCTGTCCTAGGGTGACTTTATGATGCTTGTATCTCCAATCGTCTGTTCTGTTTATGTTGGATATTGGGTTCTGTACCTTTAAGACTGGTTCGGAGAGTGAAGCAGGGAGAAAGAGCTGAGTTTGTTTTCAGAAACTGCACTCACTCCTCCATATTCTGCTCCTGGACTGTGTTGTCTGCAGCACAGACAGACAGGGGGACAGAGATTTCCTTTGCTTTTGGTTAGTTTTTAGCTAGCTGAGGCAGAGAAGTTTCCTGGACTGTTTTTTTCCTTTTTTCTTTGAACTGTTTAAATCTGTTTTGGACTGAAAACCCAGAAAACACCTGGATCTCAGCCCTGAGGCCCACTGGAGCCCAGGACAGCATTTTCCAGTGCCTGAGAGACTGATAAGAGACTGAGCGAGCCGAGCTACACTCCACAGCAAGGACTTTCTCAATTTTGCCATCTCTCTTCAGAATGGCAAGAGGTTTTGTTGCTTAATATTATTCATTTTTTTGTGCTT
>VWYP01033934.1:0-14926 GCA_013400435.1 Pycnonotus jocosus
TTCATTCCTTGGCTCCCACCTCTTCGCTTTGTATGCTTATTGTCTTATCCATCTTTTGCGCCTGCGCTGTTGTCTCTGGTGGTCTCCGGGTGGTCGTCTCGGGGGTCCCAGGGATGAAGAGGGGTAGTCTTCCTCAGCGATGAACTTCTGACCTCGTCGCCTTGCGCATACTCACTGATCCTCTGGTCACAGTTCGCACTATAAGGCCAGCTTTATCTGGTCCTGGGGACCCAAGGTGCCTCATTGTCTCAGTATCTCTGGTAATCTTGTATTCTTGTCTTCTGTTTTGGAAAACATTTCTTCCCTTATCAGGCATCTCTGCATTCCTTCTTCTTGTTCCCACATAGTCCTGTCTCTTTCCTTAGACATAATCTGATAGCCCATTTTTCCAATCAACACTTTCTAATTTCTATGATTAATATCCTCTAGTTTCCAGCCCCATGTTTCAATATAGTATATTCAATTTCTTTTTCTAAAGATGACAAACAATTTGACAAATTAAAATTACTAGTACAAAGTTCAAAACTAAAAACTTGCTATCATGTAGCAATGCCTTTAATTACATAAGGAAAATTGTAGATGAAGCTGAAGCAAACTTCTGGAATTCTTAAGTAGTGCAGTCCAGAAATTTAGTAACTCCACAGCTTTGGCCCAGCATATCCTCTGAGAAATTATCTCCATTCCCTGTAGTACTCGAAGCCCTGAGAGGCTGCTTCCCTGGGTAAATATAATGCTCTAAAATAATTCATATTGCAGATGATTCATTTTCAAAGAAAAACCTTGCTAAATATTGAAACTTCCAGGAAAGCTAAAATAAGGTAAAACACTGTTATTAGGCATGAAATATTTATCTTTATTATTGCTTTCTAAGAAGTTTATCCATAACAGCAATTTGCAAAACTTGCTTGTTTTAAATGTATCAGGTGTATTCTGCCTGCTGACATCTCTGTGTATGATCTATGTTGCTGGACAGTGGTGCTGTGCTAAATTTAACTTTTTTATCACCGAACAAAGAGAACCTATATGTAGATTTATAAATAATTATGGAGCTTTTCCTGGAAATTGTTTTGCAAAACTACCCAAACAATTTTCCATATAAAATGACACAGCTGATAACAGGGTAATGCAGACAACTTTTAAATAGATAGCTTTCCATCTTTTCTCTTTTTGAGAAAATAGCACCTGTAAATTTGAAGGAGCTGTTTGCATGCACACTTTGAACATTCATCATATCACATGGCTATCCTGTGGTACATGTCATTTACATGCTAAGTTCAAGCCTGGAGTAGTGTGGGAAAAGCTTTTCTGGCACGCAAGACACTCATGACATCTTGGGGAAAATGATTGAATTCCAAGGCACAAAGTGACAACTACTTTTTGACAATTTTCCACTGCTCAAAACAAGTAAAAATTAACAGATAGCTAATTTTTGGACACTTTTAGTGGTATTTATACCCCCTAATTCTGTTACTTACTTCTGTTACTATACTACCCTAAATTAGTCCCTACTATATTAGAGAAAATCCGTATTTTAGCTCCAGAGCCAAGGCCCCAAAATACATTTGAACTGCACTCTTTGAGAGCTGTGCTATTAAAGCCATGATCAGCACAATCTTAGAACCCAGTGTAGCCAGGTTTTGACAGCATGCTGCCTTTTTCCCTGTGTCTTAAAAGAAAATAAATTAAAAGACATGTTGCTGGGATACATCTGCAGGGATGCTATGAGGTGCACATGAATTGCTACACAGCTGCAATCTTAGATGATAATTTTACTTTGTTGTTGTTTCTCCTGTTTGGTGGCCACTAAACCATCTCCAGGAGCAACTAGTGGAGAAGGAGGGAGGGAGGGAAGGAGGGAGGGAAGGAGGGAAGGAAGTAGTGAAGGAGAGAAGGAGGGAGGGAGAGAGGGAGGGAGGGAAGTTCGGAAGTTCGGAACTAAGGAAGGAAGGAAGGAAGGAAGGTAGTTGAGTATATTCAATGAACTGTATAGAATATTTCTGAACCAGGTTATTTAATATACAATTCATCTACAGAGAATTTCATAGACAGTACGTTATGTCCTTAATTGTCAATTAGGCAAGCACTTTAACCACAATCCAGTAATTGTCTTCTGTGTGTCACCATTTCCCACAGAGAAGAAAAAACGTGAATATAGTTTTTCCCACCAGCAGCTGTAGGGAACTCATTAAGTGATCATCCCGACAATTTTTAGGCTACACTGACCTCTTGAGGTGACATTTCACAGAAAGCTGTTCAATAATGTTGCAAAACAAGTGTTTGGGGTTTTTTTTGGGGGAGGGTTGGGGTTTTTTTACTCTTGTAGAAAGATACATTCCTTAATGTCATAAAGGTCACCTTAATGCATCACTAAGGCCGTAACTTGGCACAACAGAAGAAAATGTCTCTGGTAGATTGGATAAACATAATTTCACTGGTGATTTATTTCTATTTTTTCCTCTTTGAAAAGACATTTGCTACTTCTTCTCATGGGACAGCCACGGAGAACTAAAGAAATGTAGCTTTTACTGCCTATGCAATAAATGAAGACTGCATGAGAAGTCTCTTTTTCAAAATTATTGATTACTTTTTCAACTCAAGAAAATACATTTCTTCCCCTCAATAGCAGAGTAATTAATATTTTATGGTTAAATCTTGCTGATTTCAGCCAGATGTCACTCTTAGAAATATGCTTCCAGACTGAAATATATATATTTTTTAAGAGAAGAACTTACTAATGCTGAAAAATAAACAAATTATCAAAAGAAACCTCCCAAAAAAAGAACAAACCTCAATCAAGGAACTACATTACTCTATACTGATAACAACAACAACAAAGATTCATATAAAACTCAACTACTTTTAGATTTAATTTCGCAGAGAGGAAATACAAAATGGTCAGGCATCAAGCAGACTCTTTGACAATACAGAAACAAATTACATCAGTTTTCATATACACAGGGGGAAATACAAAAGCCATGTTTCCTGATTTAGATACAATGGAAAAACATATGACACTGCTTTTTGGCTTAGTTTGAACAGTTTAAATCATGGGTGGTGTAGCCAGTGCTCTTTTTTGTGCCAGCCAGGTGTTCAAAGCTCAGAAAAGGCCCTTTTTCAGGAAGACCATACAACGAACTCTTCCAATCCATAAAGTGCTTTCCTTACAGAGCCAAACAGGGGATTATTAGATTTTTCATGCTGCAATAAAGTTGTCAAAGAGTCCAAGCTGACATTGGTGATACGATTCACAGCAGCCTTAACATTATTGAAATAAACTGTTATTGTAATTATGAAGCAACAGGAAAACAATACTATTCTTTCACACAATTGTTTTGGTTGTTATTACACTTACAACTGCAAAATTAATTTTTAACAGTACCACCTTAAAGTGTAAGGTCAATGAAACTGACCTGCTTGCTCAGTTTTCTCATCCAAAATTATCCCAATTCCCTCACATTCTGGAAAAGCTTGAGGAAAATACTTCCCACACCTGGAGCCATTTTGTGAGAGAAACAGAGGAGAGAACCACACTTCCAAGCCTTGGGCACACAGCACTGGGATGTTTCACAGGAGAGGCAAATTCCTCTCTGACATCTCCCTCTTCTTTCACCCTTCTCATCACAGCATGGAAAGGAACCAGGGCTCCAGTTCAGAACTTATTTCCAGGTTCGAGCATGTGGGTTTTGGGTACATTAAACTGCCATCAATACCCCAGCATCCCAATTTTAGCTGCTGAGCAGTCTCCTAAAATGGATGTTTTTCATGAAATCGAGCATTTTCAGCTTGCACAACTTAATTATATTAAATGGTGATACATTAGTAGGATGTAGAGGAACATTTTAAATGTGCTAATGGTTGTTTTTTATTAATGTGCTCTAATCCTTGGCAAAGTCTTGCCCACAGTGATCTTTAATCTTTAAAACTGAGAGTATTTGATGTTATATACAAGGTGCACTTAGAAGAAAACTTGCTGTTTGTTCACAATCTGAAAGCACTGATTAAACATCAAGTTTTTACACAATATCCAATGACTTGTTAAAATATGTGAGGAGGGAAAAGATAATATCAAAGCAAATGAACTTTCAATACAGTAAGCGTTGCTGCAACAGTTTGGCTGTCACACAATGCATTCCCTCATTTGTAATTAAGAAGGACTATTTATTTAATTGTTAAATTCTTTAACATTTCCCTTGAATTGCTAAACAGTTGAGTTTCTAGTCTACAAGTTCATTAGATCCTTTGGTATCCATGGCACCTGCCTTGCTTTAGGTCTGTGTCATAGTAACAGAACACCAAACCTGACTCTTTCTCCAGGAGTCTTCACAGCCTATGCTAAAGCTTCACTGGGCTTTTGTGCTCCCCAGCTACATATTCTGCTGCCATAAAATAATGATGACAACATTATAACACTAAGTAATTTTTCATTACAGAGAAGTATGTGACACCACGAGAAATAGGTAATATAACCTACACTGCCACCCAGTGTGACGTGGCTGTGAAACACACAACCACTGAATAGCAAGTAAAATCAATGAGTATGATAATGCTTCCTCATAACTCCATTTTAAACACGTTGCTGACTGAGTAATTTTGACCTGAAAACAGCATGACAGTAAATGCATATTCCCTGAAACTCACGGTGTGTTTATTTGGGCAGTGTGACAAAGAAGCCAGGAAGCAATTTTCATTGTGGGCTGCCAGCAAGAGGGATTTCTCTGCAGGATGCTGTGCTCAGACCAGTGCTGAAGAGCAAGATTTCTGTGTGGTACAGCCAGGAATGCATGGTTATAAAAGCCACCTGCAAAAGTTTTAGACTGCCCACAGCTCCCCTCATGGACCTGTAGCCTCCCAGTGTTAGGCTCAGCTCAGCAATATCCTCCATAAATAATTGCATTTGCTTCAACATTGTGTGTTGTGCAAAGCTGGGGCCATGGATTTGATCTTGGAGAATGATGGGACAGCAGAAAACAGAGGGAGGTGCAACTAGCAAGGGTTAGGTGAGAGTGTGGGGGAGAGAAGGGGCACCCTTGGCCTGCTCTTTTCCCTATGCCTGATCAGGAAACCAAACCAGACCTGCTCATTCCACTGCAGATCCTTGCAAATTGAGTTTTCTGGGGCTGCTGGATCTCACTAGCAGCTCAGAGCTCATTAGGGAATCTAATTTAATGCGGCAGTGTACAAGTGCTTCTCACAGCATGCATGGATACACAGCAGTCCCTGGATTTGGAAGCCCCCCAGTAATGGTGCTTCCACTGTTCCAACTGGAGACTGAGTACAACTCTCTGAAAGGAAATAGTGACTTTCTTTTCCTCTTCTGGTTTACCCTGCCAGAGCATACTGTTCTTTTTTACATCTGTTCTAGGCCTCTAACAAACAAGGAAAGGGCAGTTTGTCTCCTGAGAGGCCATGACATGAAATATTTGACCAGAAAAAAAATATCCCAAATAAGTCTCCAGTTTCCAAAGGTACCTCCTAGACTAGCTTCAGCTGGGGACAGGCCTGTTCTGAGTGAGCTGGGCTGTGTGCCTCAGTGCTCCCTGGATGCAGACAGCCCAAGAGTGCTGCCAGGAATATGGTGAGTAGGAATCTTGTCTCTCAACTATTTCAGCCCAGACTCAGGAGATGATCTCTCCAGGTTCCCAAGTGCCCAAACTGAGGTTTCTGCTCTCCAAGAGGTGGCAGAGAATCAGCCTTTGGCACAAAGGTCACCTTCTTCCTTTGTGTTTATTTACAGAAAGCACATAACAGGCTCAGAACACCCATTTCCTGTTCCCCAGATTCGTTATCTCATCATGCCCAACCATACTGTGGAGTTTTTTGTTGCTGCGAATATTTAGCCCTGCAAGATCTGGGAAGTTGATGGGTCAGGTCCAGCATTCACTGTACTCTTTTAAGAGGGCACACAAGAATACATAACCCTGCCTTCACAGAGGTGCAGAAATGTGACTTACAATCCTTTTGTAATTCTCTTCTTGTCCCCCAGGCTCACACACCCTGAATTTTGCTTTTTACCTTACGTCAGTCATTGTAGTCCTAATTTTTAATTTTCTTTGAACACACAGGAGGTCTGGGCTTTTCATTCTCCATTATCTGCCTTAAGCCCCTTCTCTCCCCCACACTCTCACCTAACCCTTGCTAGTTGCACCTCCCTCTGTTTTCTGCTGTCCCATCATTCTCCAAGATCAAATCCATGGCCCCAGCTTTGCACACCACATATGATCCATGTGTCTCCTCCACCTAGACCTTCCCTCCATGTCACTTCTCCTCCATTTCACACCTGAGGTGTCACACAGCCACAGCTGCACACTCCAACTCTGCTGCTGAAATCTGGGACAAAGTCCCTTACATTTCCACCTCTCTCTCTCTCTCTGTGTGTGTCATTTGTCAAGCCAGATACAAAATCTGTCTGTCGCACAGATTAAACATCATCTGAGAGAAAGAAGAAAAGAGTGGAAGTTGTCTGCAACTCTGGCTTGCTCTGATAGGAGGTGGTGAAATATATTGAAATCTCTGCCCTGGATTTTACAAGATTAGTTGATGGCCATGTACTTCTGATGCTATTTTAAGCTTCAATCTCCTTGCTTTCTGCTGACAAGAGTGAAAGTGGATGCATTGCTACCTCCTGGCACATCTGTGCTGCAGTTCTTTTCTCTGTGGAGGAAATCAGGGGTATCACTCCCCACAAAATATCATGGTGGGATTTTCAATTGCTCTTGGCTCTGACCCCCTCAGCAAGCAAAACAGAGGACAGAAATGCACTTTCAAGTACTTTTAACTGTCTCACCTTAAAATTACTTGAACAAGGACTCTTATGTGGGGTGGGTATGAACTTCACTCTCCAAGTATCATTAAGATGGAAGTGGTAGATACACAAGGTCCCTTGTTAGCGTTGCGTTCTCCACAAGACAACAAAAACATAAATAGAAGCAGCGATTTGGCTACATTTCATTCAGAGGCAAAACATAGACTCAGGTCTTATGGTGCTGTGACAGAAGCCCTGGGATGATGCAGGTCATGTTAAAGCCAGCAAAAGTGCTTGCAAATTCATGCCTTTCATCTCTCTGGCTTGTCTTTGCTCTTCAGACCTTTAACAAAGTTGTCCGAATGTGCACAACGACTTCTGTCGGCCAGAGCAAAACTGCAGCTACTTCAGAAGAACACATGCTCCCAGGAGAATCGGGTAAATACACTATTAAACATAAATGCCTGTCGGAGTAAAGCCAGTGACTCATTTGGCCAGCAAAAGGCAGGCTTTTCCAGCCAGGCACAGGCCTTCTCCTCTGGCCGGGCTAACGGGGACACAGTGCCATCAGCTGGGCACTTGCAGCCACGGGGTCAGCACTTTCCAGCCGGAGGCAGGGGCTCCACATAACCCCATCTTTTCCCTGGGAAAGCTACTTGAGGCAGAAAACAGCACACCCAGAGCCTGTGCCTGCCCTAGGTGAGGAGGGCAAGCCAGGCTGCAGCACAAAACCAGGATTAGGAGGTCTTGAGCCCATTAAGAGAACAGCAGCTAATCCTTGCTGTGAAGGAGCTTTAGGGATCTTGTGTGCTGCAAGGTGCATGCTGCCATCCACTAACACTCGTTACCTGGAGGCTGTGAGCTGGTTTGGGCTGCAATAGAGTTAATTTTCTTCAGAGTAGCTAGGCTACTGGACAGGGCTGTTTTGGGTCTGTGCTGAAAACAGTGTTGATAAGACAAAGGAATATTTTTTTTTATTGCTGAAGAGCAATTGCACAGCATCAAGTCCTTTCCTGCTTCTCACACCACCCCACCAGCAAGGGAATGCACAAGGATTTGGGAGGAGGCACAGCTGGGAGAGCTGATCCCAACTGACTAGAGGGATATTTCAGACCATATGGAGTCATGCAGAGCTGGGGGAAGAAGGAGGAAGGGGCTATGTTTGGAGTGATACCATTTGTCTTCCCAAGCCAGCTTGATGGAACTCAGTCATCCTGGGGATAGCTGAACACTTGCCTGCCCACAGTGAGGTAATTCCTTGTTTTGGTTTCCTCATCTGTGTGGTTTTTCTTTCCCTATTAAATTGTACTTATCCCATGAGGTTTTTTCCCTCTTACCCTTCCAGTTCTCTCCCCAGTCCTGTTGGAGGGACAGTGAGCGAGCAGTTGCATGGGGCTCATTGCTGGCTGGGGTTAAATCTGGGACATCAGTGGGGGCCCTGGCCCTAGCAGCAGTCTGCCGGGGAGGCAAAAGCTTCTGTCCACAATTTGCTTTGAGACCTCTTACAAAGAAATGGGAGGCCCATGTGACAAGCTGGAGGAATAGTATTCCTTAATCTTTAATGGCCACAGGAGTGCAGCTGATTGCATAGCCCAGCAAAGAGCAGACAGCCTTGAAAACCTCATTAATTATGCTCCCTCTCTTCCAAACCACAACTGGTCTCTCCACTGGTATGCCAGCACATCTCTCCCTGAAGGGGAGAGCTCTTATTTTCTCTTCTCCTCTTACCTTCTGCTTCCTGAAAAGACCAGGCACCTGCAGACTCTTTTCCCCAGGTGTGCTTGCTATTATGCCAGGTGAAAAAAACTCCCTTTCTCCTTTTTTGCCCTCTTTTTGTTACCTTTGCTTCCCTGCAGTTTATCTCCTCACTGCCCGTCTTTCTGCTGCTGGCTGGCTGCAGGGCATCTCAAACCTGGTTTTAAAATGTAAAGTGACCTCTGGACTGTGTGGCTCTGGGCCAAGCCTTCACAGGCAGTGGCTAAGAAAATGTACTTATTCCCTGCTCTCTGACGTGGGTCAAAGCTCATTCCAATAGGTACTTTGGCATGAATGGAGCAACTTCAGAAACTGACAAAGTGATCTGATTTGAAGGACTCAGGCTTCAGCTTCATGGGTGGGTGACTCCAAAGCAATGTACACAGAGTGAGTCTTTTTGTTTCTTTCCAGCAGGTCTCAGGAACTCCTCTGGCTCTGCTTAATTTGAGCCATGTATATGAGTATATCCTATTTATAAAAATACATCCTCTCTCCTGGTGAGTTTCTCTCTCTCTCAGGGGTTCCTGAGGGAGCTTTCCAGCCTGACCAGTCAGGAGTCTCTCTGGGAGTCACAGTCCCACTACCCAAGTCCTTAACTGCTGGGACTGAAACCGTTTCACACGACTGAGCCACGTCCTTTTGAAACTTGCCCAACAGAGTCAGTAGCGGGAAAACGAAATTCACAGCAGGGCAGTGTCCCAGACATGGCACAAGCCTTGTAAAGGCACCGCTGTGTTACCAGAGCAGCACAGGGCAATGGATGGCATGAGCAGAACTGATTTTACTGGGCTTGGCTATTCTCTTTTATCACTCCCACAGCTCACGTAATTTAATGCCAGGCCAATTTTCAAGAATGGAGAATGTCTATTTTCTTTCAGTCCTGGCTACTGTGAGCGCTGTATCAATTTGCGGCACTGAAGAGTTGTTTTCTCAAGGCTTAGGTGTATCCAAATGCAGCACCTATGTCCCCTGCAGCCACATGCAGTTTTTGTTACCATTCCACTGATCTGAACAAGACTGTGACGCAGGTACAGCTCTGAGTGTCTCTGTGATACCTCTGGTGCCATGGCATAGAGTGGGAGCTGGGGGTCCAGAAGTTTGGCTCAAACGGGGGCCACACTCAGACAAAGGAGCTGGCTTAAAATACAGGTGTGAAATGGTGTGTGGTGTACAAGGGAAAGTCACGCATGGCAGTAATATCAAGAGTATGAAACCCAGTGATATGGAAACAGGAAGTGGGTAAGAAAAGGAATGTGGAATTTAACAGTGAAAAGTACTCTGGAGAACACAAGGTGTCTAACTGATTAGTTTAAGTGTGGGTCTCTGTCACTTCTCCTGGATTTTTTTTTTTTTTTTTTAATAATAGCCTTTGTAAGAACATAAAGAGTACCAGGAACCTGTACAGGTGTTTTCAACAAACACACAAAATTAATCTGCATGGGGCAGGATGTTTATGTCCTCTGGAAGAGGCTGTGGCTCAACACCAGGTCAGAAACACTGTCCTCCAGGAGCTACAGGGCTCCTGTGGGGCAGCCTGTCCTTCATCTATTGCTTCCCTAAGTGTGCTTACAGGAATCAGCTTTCTATCCAGACAAACAGAAAATCTTCCAAACTCAAGTGCTGTGACTGACAAAGGAGGTGCTCCATGCCACATTTCTTTTTTTCTCATTTTTGCTTCCCCGCAAAAATACCCAAAATTTGAACTCCAGGCTGCAAGGGGCAGGGGGATGAGAGCTAGCACAGACACACTGGTACATGGTACAGGATGTGTCCTTAAAGGATTCAGACTCCAAGTTTTTCTGTCACATTGATGATATGAAGCTGGAGTTGAGGTGATAAAGATTTCGTCCCACCTATCCTGATTTATGATGTACTAAGCGATGACTGTGAGTTTTATATCAATCTCACTAAATCTCACTAAACTATTTTCCTCCCTCCTTGCAGTTCCACTGGAGACAGCTTTACCACTGACTTGCAGTGCTTTAAATGATAAAAATACTGTTTTTAAATATTCAAACCATCATTTGACATCATATTTATACTGGCCATGAAGGTAGCACTAAGTGATGAGTAATTCAAATCTTATGGTTTGGGTTTGTGGGTGTGGGGTTTTTTTTGTTTTGGTTTGGGGTTTTTTTTGTTTTGGTTTGGGTTTTTTGTTTGTTTTTTTTTGTCTCAGCCCACAAGTTTTCTCTTTTTCTTTATGCTTCAGGTTCTCTGCCCCATCAAGGCAGAGAAGAGAGGGGCAGTGAGAGAGTGGCTGTGTGATGGTGGGTTGTCAGCTAGGGTTAAAACTACAATATATATAAAACTAGAATATATGTGTATAAAACTAGAAAGGCAGTGGATTTTAATGGGAATTCTAGGAGGAAAAAATCAGCTGCTCAAGTCTCAGAACATATTTTACTTTCCTCCTTTTCTAACTGGAAGACTTCTAAGAAAATCCACAAAGAATCAGAGCTCTACTATACTAAGTATATGTACATAACACACAGTTCTTATCACAGAGCTGTGCTTGTGTGCAGATTTTAATTTTAAATAGGTGCAGAGGCTACCACAGAAACAATAAAGTAGATTTGATAGTCACAGCTTTCTCTGCGTGCACATAAATAAACCCTTACTGTGTCTCCTTCAGTGCAATGACTGATTCAGAGAACTGAGGGAAAGCCTGTTTTTATTTGCCCACAGTCCTCTGTTCTTGCTGTGCCGCAGAACCCTCTGAGACACGCAGCAGAAGCTGTTCGGTGGGAGCAGGGAACTTCACAAATCTTTTTTTCTTGAGTTGTGATAGAAACACTGCACTAATTACATCCAAAGACAACAAGCCATCAGCAGACTGACTTCTGAGGCTTTGTTGTTCATCAAGGTAATGAAGTGATAAACAAGCATTGTCATGATCTCTTAGCCCACCCACAGTGATTCCCTGCTGTGCAGCTCAGCCATTTTCAGGTAGTTTGAGGGAAGGAAAGCCGGGGATGTCTTTATTGTTCTCAGATTATTCCATGCCCTATACACAGAGGCTTCTCTGCTGCTCCACCGCTCTGGCTGACTTGTGCTGGTGGCTCCTGGCCGTCTTAAAATAGGGACAAAATAGGGAAAAACAAGATAAGAATGATGCATCAAGAAAAGCCTGCACCAATGATGAGCCTGCTGAGGCAGTTTGTCAGTGACTCACTCCCGGTTTTGTCCACATATGGACCCCAAAAAACACAAGAGGGTTCCAGGTCGATGGTTGTGGGGTTGGTTTACCCATCCCCAAAAAGCCCTTTCCAAAGTCATAGTGGCCTGGAGGTGGACAAGGAGAGGGGTTAGTTGGTGTTAGAGCCACACTGAGTTGCACATAAGCAGCTCTAATGTCTGTACACAAAGAAAATTCACTGTGTCAGAAAGGCCTTCTTCCTCTCTTGTTATTCGCTTGGCTTGGTTTCTCAGATGGAGTTTTTGTATCATTTTTAACCAGCTTCCAAAGCTTCCATAACAAAATGCAATAGCCTCCTGCCTCCTCCTCTCACATTACATAGATTTATCTGGCTCTGCAAATAAATGTAAGTGCAGCAGTCCACTATTGTTTGAAGAAAACACAACAAAACACAACACAACACAACAAGACAACACAATCTTATGCCTGGAGCACCAAGAATAGAATGTTAATATCCTATTTCTTGTTACTTTCAAGGTGGTAAGTGCTTTTAGGAGGTGGCCAGATGAGGCTAGTTCTTAGTTTATGCTTCAGGTATTAAGTGTAAGGAAGCACTAATTTTTCTGGCAGAAGAAAAGTGCTCTGGGGAAAAATCTTTCCTTAAAATTTTAACCTTTGTTTCAAAGAAAAATTTGATAAGGAGATGCATCTAATTCACCATCCTGCATGATGGAGATAGATTAAATGAAACTTCTACTTGTATTATTTGGTGGTTGCCCATGTTGGTCCATTATTGTTTTAGAAGCCTGAATTATTTTTTCCTCCAACTTCTTGCCATTGTATCCTTTAGGTCTTCTGTCTGTGACATTCCTTTTTTTGCTAAAACACACTAAGAGTGTTAACTTTGAAGATATTCTTTATCCCCTCTAGCATCACCATCTGTGCCAGGGCCTTACCACCCTTAGAAGGAAGAGTTTTCTTCCCAATGTCTAATCTAATCCTGGTCTGTGCCAGTGTGAGCCATTGCCCCTTGCCCTGTCAATCTAAGTCCTTGTAAACTGTCTCTCTCCATCTTCCTTGTTGGCTGCTTCAGGTATGGGGATTAGGTCTCCCCAGAGCCTTCACCTCTCCAGGCTGAACAATCCCAATTCTCTGAGCCTTTCCTTGTTTGAGATGTGCTCCATTGCTTTGATCACCTTGGTGGCCCTCCTCTGGACTCACGTTCACAAGAGTGCTGAAGGAACTCACAAAACCGTGCAAGAATTTCTTGATGGTGACACTTCCCCTGCATTCACAGTTTAGAAAGGAATTTGTGGTTGAATCTTCCCACATAATCCAATCTGGAATTAAGAAATCAGTTCAACCAACCACTCACCAATTTAACGCACCACAGGAGGTTTCAGTGTTACTGGTACCCCTGGGTGTCTGACTACAGACGCTATTTCTGACCCAGCTGCCTCCCAGGCCAAGAGATGAAAAATCCCTTTGGATTTTAATATTTTGCTTCTAAACTGTTTGGAGAAAACCTTGATTCGTGGGCTCGTGGTCATGGTCAATGTCCTTGCCTCTGAACAGCCTGAGGCATGGCACGACCAGACATGATTTTGTCTCCTTGTCTTCTGACTGATTGCAAATTGAAACTACCACTACCAACCCAGCTTGTGGGTGCTAACTGGAAAATATAAGATATCATATACTTGGAAGATAACATGACTATTCAAACCACAGCCAAGGCCCAGCCGTCTGCCAGTGAATGCAGTCCTGGAGGTCTCTGTACGGAGCTGGGAAGACTGGAGCAATGCTTCTGCATCCTTTTGCCCTGGATTTGTACAGTGCTGCTGATGGAGAAGGCACAGCCATGGTGGGAGGGGACTCACAGAGGCAGAGGTGGCTTTAGAGAGGCATCCTTTGCCACCTTCACTGGCAGGGGGTAGAATCTCCCCACGGTGATGAATTTCCACACTGGAAGTGGGCTTCTATTGCTACATTCATGCCAAAAGTGCTGCATTTTAATTCCGGCACAGTGCTCAGAGCTGCCAGGAAACCACCACGCTGCACTTCAGCCCGGTGGCTGCATCTCTGCCAAAGGCCACCATCTTGAAATTTATTATTCCTTTCCAACACCACAACTTTGGAAAAGAGATACTTACTAAGATTGGATTAGTGAGATGTGAGGTAAAGTAAAGCTCCCCCACAGGACAGCCAACCTCATACAAACTTCATGGAATGATGTCCAGAGAAAGGAATGGAGCTGGGGAAGGGACTGGAGCACTAGGAGAAGCTGAGGGAGCTGGGGATGCTCATCCTGGAGAAAATGAAGATCAGAGGGGACCTTCTGGCTCTGCACAACTCCCTGACAGGAGGGGGCAGCCGGGGGTCTCAGGCTCTGCTCCCAAGTCCAACTGGACCATTCAATGCAGGGACACCTGGAACAGGTGACACAGGAACATGTTCAGATGGTGTTCAGATGTCTTCAGAGAGGCAGCCACAAATGTTTGGAAAAAGATGACATTATAGATGTATAGTATGTCAGAGGATCTCCCAGGCAACTTCCAAAGCTCTTGGTCACTTAGGGTATGAGTATTTTAAGTGCTGAGCACAGATAAATTGCATTGCACAGTAATTTTTTGCACAGCTGACTATCACTGTTTCCTGTGTTTAATGGTTCTTCATGAGCACAATTTTGACAGCCTTTTCCATGCCATAGTCATTATCTTTACGTTTCTTCTTTCACCTCTAAGCAATTTTCTGCACTTAAGCATCATTATTCCTTTGGTTGCAAAATTATGTCAGCCCCTGAAAATCCATACTGTATTTGGACTTGAAGAATACACTATTGACTGCATCAAAAAATTTTTTAATCGTTTAAGCTGAAAATAACATGTAATGAAATAAATAAAAGCCCAGAGTCTCGGTATTGTTCTCTTACACCTCAGTCACTGAGACCCCAGGCCAAAAGTAGCTTCCCCAACAAAAACTTGTTGGATAAGGGTCAAAGGAATGTCGGTGGGTGAGTGATCAGTATCCTACCACCCTCACTGGAAAAGTTAAGGTGGAAGTTCTGGTGTTGTCAGTGGGCACCACTAAAACGAGCTGGGAGGTATTTATAAGGATTGTAGATATTTATAAGGGCTGATGAGATGCTCTCTCAGGGCGGACAAACCACCAACGGCCCCGCCGTACACCCCCGCCCCGCGCCGGGGCCGAGTCTCGAACCCGTGGCCCTAGGCGGTGGCGGGCGCGCAGGCGCGCGCAGGCCCGGTGCGCGCGGGGCCGGGCGGGGCTTATCC
>VWYP01033934.1:15012-46910 GCA_013400435.1 Pycnonotus jocosus
GAGGGCAGCGGCGCGGGGAAGGGATGCGAGCGGAGCTCTGGGGAATCCTGCGTCTGCTTCCCTCCTGGACGTGTCTCTGTCTTTCTGGAGACGTTCCTGTGTCGGCTGCTTCAGGTGAGCCTGCTCTGCCAGGGGGATTGGACTGATCTCTTCCAGCCCTGGCTGTTCCGTGGTTCTGGAATGAAGTGCTCCAGCGGTTGCAGAGTTCTTTCACTCTGTGTATTCCTGTCATAAGTAATTATGGTGTGTGCATAATCCCTTCTGTTTGCCATTGATGTAATGTACTGTTGAAGGGAACTAATGTATTAAAGTGTTTTGTTGGGGATTTTTTCGTGGTGGGGGGGGTGTTTTGTTTGTTTGGTTGTTTCCCTATGGTTGCTGCCCTGTAATTCCCTCCTTCCCTCGCTTGCTATCAGACCCCGAAGGGAACTCACTGAAGGGCAGAGATGTGCCCACCCAAGCGGTGGGGCTTTCTTGGACAGACCCCTCCAAAAAGTTGTGACTCAGCCTCTTGGCTTCCAGTCCATTAGTGTAGAGGGGCTGCTCTTTCTATCTTTTATGGACACTGTGCTTTCCTCAGCTTGGGAATGTGTTTGTGTGCTGGGGCCTGAGTAATTTGGTGCTGATAATGGCTTGAAATTTACGGATCCGTGTAACTTTCTCTTGCTAAAGCCAAGCCCCAGCACTACAGGAGTTGCTGGGAGATTACTGAGGTAATTTACTCTATCCCAGCCACAACAGAACGTGCTGTGAGATCACAGCTGGCAGCCCAAGGCTTCAGCAAATCCAGCTCCTTATCCTAAGCAAGCACCACCTTAAATCACAATATATTCTAATTCTGTGTAACTTATTTTACATAAAACTTATTTATGCTAAAGCAGTTAATATCTTTGAAGGTGTGCTTTGGAAGGTGAGATGCCATAAGAAGTAAACTACTGGTAGAAACTGTCAATTTGGGCCTGTCTGCCTTTGTCTTCTCTATGTGAGATTTATCCCTCTAGGGGATGAGTAAATGAGGACTGCCCCTGTTGTGGGTGCTCTAGGTAGATGTTTCTGAGTGGGATCACTGATCATATTTGAATTCTAGAGGTTTTGAGTACAGTAGTAAAACTGCAATGTATCTTGTATTTTACAGTACTTTCCCTACCAAGGGTTAATTTGGTAATGTCACCTGTACTGTACGAAGTTCTTCAAACCCTGGCAGCTTCACTGTGTTGACAAGTGCAGGAGTTTAAATTAATGGAAGCTAAGTAAGCATGTCCTCCTTGAAACATGATCTGGATATGAAGGTTATAATGTCTCGTGATTTTGTTCTAGATCCAGGACTGCTTCAGAAACTGTTCTGCATGCGGTCAGCTCATGAGCCTTCAGTATGATCATGAGCAGCTTTGTAACTTGCTTCCTATGCAGAACTGCCATGGTTGTTTAATTTATCAAAATTCAGTTTTTGTGAGGTGCCTGTCTGCTTCAAGAGGTGCCATGTCATGTTAGTTACTGTTATAAGGCCTTCTGTTTTTATCCACCTGGCAAGACTACAGACTGAATATTGTAGGGCTTCTCTTTCTTTTTCCCATCTTTTTTTACTCTTCATCCTTTGCTCGTCCACACTCTTGCTTTACCAGTGGCATATTTGTGGGTTTGTTGGTTTTTTTTTCCGCAGCAAAGTGCATTAGATTCAGAGAGTAAGATTAGAACAGAAAAGAGAAGAGCAGCATGAAGCTCACTGACAGCAGCAAAAATTACCTCTGTAATAAACATTTCATAATGCTTTGAAAATCCATTTGAACTGACCTCACATAGAGGTCAGAGAGAAAGCTCAAAGAAAATTGCTTTAATAGAATTCTGTGAAATATGGCATTCATCAGTGGACAATAGAATTAAATATCCGTTAGTGCAGAAGTACCAAGAAACTTTACTGGGCTTAGTGATGTTGAAATTCTTCTCTAAACTAATGTAGAATAGGCCTCATCTGCTGCTCACATTTGTAATTTTTCTAGAACACTTTATTCTGTGAAATTACAATGACTTTTCAGAAATTCCCCTTAAAGGAAGAAATGGCAACATTGCAGCATATTTTTAATTTGGCATGTATGATATGTCTGGAAGGAAATCTATTTATTGTGTATTAGTGATGAGAAAATTATTTGTAACATAGAATAAAATAATGGTTTCTAAAAGCTGCTCTTTTTTTTGTTGTTCTTGGGGCTTGTGCATTAGTGTTTTAGAAAAATTCTGTCTACTGTTGGTGGATACTTTTAAAGGGCATTCAAACTCATTAAAATTTCACCAAAACTGCTTGAATTTCTTAACAGAGAAATAGGTAGTTTACTTAAAAAGAGCTGTACCAACCCACATTTAGTTAGTTAAATGTAACTTTAGGTGAAAATCTTGTTTAACAGCTGGCTTTCAGTTGCTGCCGTGTGTTTGGCTGTGTAAAGGGCTTTTAAATGTTCCTCACATGTAGATATTTTCTTTTAACCAGGATGTAGCTATTAAACCAAGGAGCATTGTTCAGCACTACACACAAGAACACTTTTCCCCCATGTGTTGCAGCTGAGTAAGCCGTAAGATCTGTGCTGAAAGAGGATTGTGAGTTTTCCGTGTTCATCCAAATTGACAGTTGTGCTCATAGGATCTAAGGCTTATCTCCCAGCTATCTGGCTCGTGAAAACAATTGCCTCTGGTCAGTGGTGAATGCAGAAGCAGCTGGCTGGACAATGGCTATTCATCTGACATTCTGGTGTGCACAAAATTGCCTTCAAACATGCTCAGTTTTCACCAGATGAGGAGAAGGTTCAGTAATGAAGTGGTCAAGATTTTCTGTGCTTCTGTTTCTGAAAGAGAGGCCAAGGTCTTGTTTCGCTTCCCCCAGAGTCCAGACCCTGAGTCATTGCTGTCTGCTCTGTTACCTTTGTATGTAACTCCATCAACACCTGTGGTAAAAGCACTAAAATTTGGGGTTTTTTTCTACTTGTGGTTTAACTTCCCGAGTATGACACTATTAAACAGGCAGGAGGCTGGAGTACCCATAAACATCTTGTTGCGGATTTGTTGGAAACTGCCCAGGAAAGGCTCAGAAGAAAGAGGAAGGAGCACAGCTTAGGACTAGTGGAGGAGTTCTTTAAATCTGGTGTAGTGTTGAGGTTCTGTGGATGTTGTGAAAGGATAAAACATTTTTCTTGCTTTTAAACAGACAGATGTGATCTAGGTAGTAAATCATTATTAAGAAATTTCTTCTGGGAGGGACTTCTGCAATATCCCCTTGGTAGGCTGTCTGTTTCCAAGGTGTATTTTATTATCTCTCTGTGCCTTGGTTTGCTAAATTTTATCAAGTAACATTAGGATGAGAATTGAAACTCTAGGTCAACTGATTAATAATGTATTAATTAAGACAGTGTTTACCTGTCTTTTAGAGTTAAGATTTGCTTCTAAAACTTATCAGCCTGCCTGAGTTAAATGACAGAAAATTCTTAGTTAACTCTTCACCTTATCCTTTATTTTTACTTACATATGTTGATATGCTTTAACAATACAACTTGACTTAAAATTAAGCACCAAGCATTGATGCGTTTTTGTCAAATTCTTAGAGTATGTGACTACTGCTCAATGAAATTAGACTTGGTGGTCTTACTTAATTGAAAATAAGTTTTGATGTACTTTAATAGATTTACTGGCTTGATATGTGTTTTGTGAGCTGAATCTACTGCTTTTTGAACAGCTGGGATGCACATAACCCTAGTTCTCTTTCTCAGCTGTCAGAAAGCTTTCTTCTTTGAGGTCACTTTTAATTGGAATATAGAAATTACTCACCCAAAATATTTTCCCACTTGCAGAATCAGTTTATAAATCACTCTCACAGATTTATTCTGGGTATAGAATAAACCGTCACTGTAGTTATTTCACACTAGCTTCTTTTGACATGAGGAAATCTCAACTTTTCCTCCGTGTTTCCTTTTACAAGCTTTTAAATTTTTGTTATTGGTTCTCTGTTTGGCTGTACAAGCACCAGTTTTCTCATCTGGATAAGCTGTGGTGCCAGTAGGTATTTTGGTGCAGGTGACTCCTGTAGAAAAATGTGAAACAGCGGAGTATCTTAACGCACATTCTTGATTTCTCTCAAACTAATATCTGGAGACCTTTAATTTCATGGAATGCTTCCTAGAGGTTTAATATTCTTTCTCTGTCCTGAGAAAATGCGTTTCCTCATCCCCTGAGAACTGAATTTGTTGCAGCTAGAATGTTTGTGATGAATTTTCATACATGTTAAAATGGTGATGATTTAAAAAAATTGCAACAACTTCTCTCACTTGTTTTTGTAATTCTAGGAGACTCTGCAAAGGATTGTCAGTACTCTAGTGAACAAAAATGATGAAATTCACAACTTCATTGACATGCTGCACCATACAATATCAAATGTTCAGGTATTTATTTTAAGGTTCACAGCTTGTATCTGAGAGAGGGGCACCTTTACACTTTTGTTAGTCTCAAACTGTAAAGGGTGGGCTGTAAGAATCCAGTTCAAAATACATCTTCATGTTGGAACTAGATAGAAAAGATTTTATTTTTAAAATCTGCCGCCAGATGAAAGGTGTGGTGGTCTTGCATTTTGTGTGAAGAGGTTTTGTAGAACTTTGTGTGGGAAAGATAGTCTTTAATCTGATGCAGGATCTGAGACTCCCATTAGTGGGAAATAGTCTGTATTTTCAGACTTCTACTCTGTTTGGTGGACTGAAAAATGATGCTTGAGAGAAAATTCTTCAGTCTTTCTCTTTTCAGCAGTTTCAAATTGTTGGGCTCAAGTTTAGAGTTAGACATTCACAGGCTGAAGACGGGCTGAAGGAACCTAAACCTCATCCTCATGCAGATGCTCTAACAACAATCAGCCAAAAGTTGTTTCATTCTAAAGCTGTTCCAGGTTGGCTGCAGAAATGGAAATTATCCAGCAGATCTTTAAATTGTCTTGTTGAGTGCAGCTTTCAGTGTCAAATTAAGTATTTTTGTTTGGAACTGGGTAACTTCCTCCTTCCAAACATCTAGCAATCCATATACAATTGTGTGAGGAAAATCAAGGCTTTTTGGCATAGAACAAAGTTGCCGAGTGTACTGGTTTTGTGGAAGTTTGAGTGTCATGGAATTTTCACAAATTGCAGCATGCAGTGTCCTGATGTAGAGTCTGCTTAGGAGACTATTAGATCATTCCTAACATTTTTTTCCTTTTTGATAGGGAAAAGGTACCCAGTGGTCATGGCAAAACATGTGTGGGGAATTATGTGGTTTTCAACTTCTTTGCATTGTTTCCAGTGTGAACAGCATTTTCAATTCTCCTCTCAGGTAAACTCTTCCAATGCCATCAGTGAGCTGGATGAGGAGTTTGATGGTCTGTATTCTGTACTGCATGAGATGAAGGGGAGCATGGCCAACACTATTCAGCAAGAAGAGGCTCGTAAAATTCAAGCTCTGCAGGTAAATAAATAACTCCTTCTGAAAAATTTTGCAGCTGCATAGAAGCATTTGTAAACGTCCTCTGTTCCTCTTACGCTTTCCCCATTTGTTACACAATAATGTTGATTGTCAGGATTTTCTAGTGGCAGTTCCAGAGCTGGTAAAGTCACTGCCTTTTTCAAGGCTATTGCCACAGTGTCATCCAGTGATGGACTGCAGTCCTGTAAATAGAAATTGTAGTACGTGTGAATGTAAGTGTTTAATTGCTTTCTAAAACTCTGAAGATGGGGGAAACAGGGCATTAAAATTAAATCTGGCTTTTAAGTCAGACTTCAGCTTTTCCCCTCTTGGAGTTGTGGGATGTGCCAAGTTTTCACTGTGCACTTGTCAAGCACAGTGAAGTTAGGGCACTGTCAGAGGCCTAGGTTATATAAGGGAGTAAGTTGTCACAAACGTGTAAAAAACCTGTGTAGTTCCTAGGACTGATGCCTCACAAATTGCTGTTTCAGTGGGAATACATCACATTTTTCTTGCTCTTTTCACTCCAGGATCAACTGAGCCAGTGCAGCCGTGCCCTGGAGAGCTCAGAAGAGCTGCTGGAACTTGCTGTACAGTCTCTGGACATAAAGAATCCTGTGGAGCTCTTAGAGGTAGAAAACATTGACTGGATGTGTGTGAGGCAGGTGTTGACAACTGTCTAAATTTGAAATATCCTTTGCATTGCTCTCCTGGACACTGCGAACTCACAAGGCCTACCTAGAGTGAGGATAGACAGACATATAAAAATACAGTTATTGCTCTGCTGAAAAGCCAAGTTAAACATTGTTGTCCTGAATTTTTATGCAATTTCTGATAAAACAAATTGGCTTTTTTCGTATTTAGGGTGACAGGGGGGGAATGCAATGCCTTCTATCTGTCATTGTTAAGCAAACTTACAGGGATGACCCCAGAAAGGGAGGGTGAAATAACGTGAATCTAACTGGAAGAATATACTTATTAATTAAGGAAACAGTTCCACAATTCCATGTATCCGCTGAATTAGTACACTCATTCTTGCTACAGTAATGCCGTTGGTAGCAGTGGGATCAGCCTTGCCAAATCCAAGGCCCAATTACTTTTTTTATCTCTACATTTTAACAGGAACAGGACACAGTTTAAAAGAGCAAGGGGGAAAGCTGTCTGTCAGTTTTACCTTTTGGCTGCATGTTGATGTGCTGTCGTGCTTTCTGGGTGTCAGCTATGATTTATTTGCCTTGAAGAGCAACAATTCCTAAACACTATTTTTCTTCAGCTGGAGTTGTCCTTTCTGCTTTGTAGCAAAAAATTTAAGTTGGCTCTTGAATATTGTGCAAAATGCAGCTTTGACTTTCTTGGAAGTTATTCTATTTCAGATCTCTCTAATGCTTTTCTCCCAATGAAATACACCAAAAAAAGCGGTCTGAGCATTTGCTGAGGGGAAACCTTCTTCAGATTTAGAGTCTGAAGATTAAGATACTGAAATCCAATTCAGTGAACTCTAATATGTAGTATTTGATACTGGTATTACACTTGTGCATTTGAGGATGATGTTTTAAGGTAATACTGCCTTGGTTATTAGGCAGCTAATTCTATCACTCTGCTGGTAGGAACAGGAAGCGTTCCTGTAAGGGCTGCTCCAGCCCTGACTCTACCATATTCACAACTTTTCTTTGGATACGCGAGTAAATCAGTTCAAGAGCAACTAGCATAAGATTATTTTTAGTTTTTCTTCCTGTGTTATTTTTTTGTGGCTTTATTCTCAGAGTTAATTTACCTGGAATTCAAAAGAACTTGACTGGCATATTGCAGAAGGGTTCAGTGTTTAGGTAGGATGAGCAGCTCCTCTGGGATGGGCTGATCCTTCACTGTTAGTAGCCTGGAAACAAACTAAAGTGAAGTTAAACTGGGGACTGTCCCGCAGAAAATGTTGAGTCCTGGCTACCTCATATTTTACAAGACATGGAGATTAAAATCAAGGATTTAGTTGTTTATTGTCAGGAAAATCAGTCAGTAGTTCCTACAATAACTTTGTTTTTAGACAAAGCAAAGCTACCTCTTAAGCTAAACAATTTATAAACACTTGGTTTGGTTTTTTATCTGCTTCCCACTTTAGGAATATGTAATCAGTTTTGTAGCAGGGACAGCCTGATTTCCTATTTATTTTTTTCAATGTGATTTGTATTTAGTGAAAAATTGGGAAGTTCTCTGCTTTTGACTTCAAACTGAAGCTGCCTGATGATTCTTGTCTCTTTGAAAGGCAAAATAATGCAGCTGAATGAGCAACTGGATCACAGAGCAGTGTCGAAGCAAGGCCTCAACAGACACAACCAAGCCCTCACTAATTCAACAATAATCTTTTGTCTTAGGTTTGCAGCTCCTTTTGGTGTAGGAGAGAGATTTTTGTCTTTCCACATGCCAATTGATGTTTATATTTTACATGTCATCACTTCTGCATCTGCTTTAGTGTTATTATTTGAGAAGAACTACTTGCTGTCATTTTTGAATGCTGACATAGAGAGAATCTGTTATTATACTTTCCCAACAACACTTCCTAACTTTCAGAGGAAAAGTTAGAATTAAGTCCTATTTTTTCTTATTTATCAAGGCATGCATCCTCTGGTGCGTAGTTCAGCAAGTCAGGCATGGCTACATGCCACTAATAAGCACTTCTTACTTTCACAGAAAATACCATGGCAGTTAAATTTTGTTGGCTTGGTCCTGTAGCTCTTTATAAAAGTCATGGAGAGTAACTCTAACTCACTAAGAGAAATCTGAAAATACAAAGTCACTCTCAGAAAGTTGAGTAATTTGGAATTGGTTTGATGTGGTTCTGGAAATCAGATTTTTTTTTTCCCCCCAGATGTTACAGTGTTGTTGTGCTAACCCATGCTATTAACATGCTTCACAGGACAGTTTATTTTGAGGAAAATGTTAAACTAATTTTGAACTTCAAATCTGAGCAATGCAGCAGACATTGTACTTGGCCTTCTTGCATGTTACTGCCATTGATACTTGCATGGAAATACTAATTACTTTCTCTCTCTTCTCCCTGACATGCATCAAGGCTGCCAGACAGATCAAAGATAGGTACAGTACAAAATCTATCACTTTTGTGTCTTTGAATTAATCTTATCCCTGAAAATGCATTTATTGTGAAAGGGCCATAGTCAGCTTTAATCAAATTCATTGATTCTTTTCTAAGTGTTAGTTATCACAGCTTCTGAGAGGGAACTGAAAACTTCTGTGCTACTCATGTATTGTTTTTCTTGGCTTTTCATAACTTTAAATAAAAAGACATTTTTGATGTGGGGAAGTGGAGCTCTGTATCAGCTGCTGCTGTAATTATGATGTCATTGAATATATATGTATATCATTAGTTATAATTGTTAATAAGCTTGTTATTAATACCTCATGGCTGTAATTTAATGATGTTTCAAGCTGACTCTGCCCCTTTGACTTGTGAGAGAATCTTGTTGGGTTTTTTTGTTTGTTTATTTTTCAAGTACTTAAAGACTTTTGCTAGCTAATTTTTGTTCAGAATGTAAAAAGTCTTGTAGCTGTTGAAATATGTCTGGTGACACTTGTGACCATGAAATTATTATTTCTGATAGCTTTTCTTTGAATAATTGTTTAAAAAGCAAAAACTTTGCTGTTTCAAAATCAATACTAAGGCCATTTTCACTTGGAAGAATGTTAACTCTATTCCAAGAGTATGACCTTCTGGTTCATAAAACCTATGATGTACATAATATTTTGAGAAGCAGCCCACAGGATGTTGTTGCTTTTGTGGACCAAATAGGTTGGCTTTCAATTTATAGGTTCTTCATTGAAGGCTCTGAATTAGTAAAAAATTCTCTTAGCTTCTATGTAAAATGAGCAATTGTTAGGGTTTAAATTAATCTGCTTTTCCAAAGGTAAAGATTTAGTATCTTTAACAGGTCAGAGGGAGAGTGGATAGTGTCAGTGATGGGACTCTTTAGTACTTCTTGTCACTAATAAGCATCCTCTTCTGGTTTCTTGGAATTATCACCAAATCCTTTGTGGTTCCCTGTCCAAGACTGGTTTCTGAGCAGAAGGTAAAAAGCTGTGTGAAGCCCACTGTTCCCTGGTGTTCCCTTGCTGCAAATTAGAGGTTTGTTTTTCCTTAAGGAGAAATTTTCTCCACCAATCTGGTTTAGCACTGATGTGCTAGGCAGCCCATACTGAATTTCAGAACATGAGCTCTGTCTTGGGAAATCAATTGAATTGTCTTTCATGAACTTCGGCTCAGTCTCATAATTGTCTCCTATCCCAAAATTGCAAAGCTCATCACTCATGACTTGTATATATGTTTAATATTAAACTTCACATTTCCTCCTCTTTGCCCACTACCAGATATTTTGTTTTTCACGGTTCTTTGATGTATCTGTGGGTAGCATACAGTCTCTCTTATGTACTGGTGGAGTGCAGGAAAGGATATGCATTAGGTATTCTAAAGGTGTCCCACATCAGAGGGTGTAAAATGGATTCAGGTCTTGGCAGTTGATTTTGTAGTTGAGAATTTTTTCTTTTTTTAAAGGAGGAGCTGGCATCTCTATCTACTTCATGGCCTGGTGTCTTCAGAGTCGGAGATTTACATGAGAGCCTGGGGGTTTTTTTTTGGCGGGGAGGGGGGGTTGGTGGTGTAGTTGGAGTACAAAAATGTCTTGCAGCATTCATAGTAGTACTTAGCTATGATTTCAGGAGTGGAAATGGAAGCTGTGCTTCAGAATCCCAGGATGGGTCAGGTTGGAAGGGACCACAGTGGGTCACCTGGTCCCACCTTCCTGCTCCAGCAGGGTCATCCCAGAGCATGTGACACAGGATTGTGCCCAGGTTCTGGAATATCTCCAGTGAGGGAGACTCCACAGCCTCTCTGGGCAATCTGTTCAGTGCTCAGTCACTGCACAGGGAAGTTCTTCCTCGTGTTCAGGTGGAACTTCCTGGGCATCAGTTCCTGCCCGTTGCTCTGGTGCCATTGCTGGGCCCTGGAGCAGAGCCTGGGCCCTGCTCTGAGCCCTCCCTGCAGACAGGGACACCCAGGGCTGAGAGCCCCTCTGAGCTGGGGCTCATCTTGAGGCTGAACAGCCCCCGCTCCCTCAGCCTTTCCTCATGGGGGGGATGATCCAGGCCCTTCCTCACATCCACAGCCTTTGCTGGACCCACTCCAGGAGCTCTGTGTCCCTCCTGCCCTGAGGAGCCCAGAGCTGGCCACAGCACTCCAGAGGTGCCTCCTAGGGCTGGGCAGAGGGGTGGGATCACTCCCTGACCTGCTGGCAGTGCCCTTCCAAGTGCACCCCAGGATCTCATTGGCTTCCTTGTTCCCAGGACACTCTGCTGGCTCAGGGACAGCTGTTTGTCCCCCAGGACCTCCAGGTCCTTCTCTGCAGAGCTGTTTGCCAGCAGATCACCCTGGCCTGTGCAGGTGATTTTTGTCAGGTTATTGGGTTATTCCTGTCCAGGTACAGGTCCCTGGATTTCCTTTGTTGAATTCAGGTTCTTCAGTGTTTAGTGTATCTTGTAAAACTGGTCTGGTGCTTGCATGTTCTAATCTGCAGCTTGAAAACACTCTTCATCCCCTGATAAAGTGAGAGACAGATATAAAATCATTGTGGTCAGCGTGTTAATTACTGTTTGGAAATGCCTAAACATGATCCTGAATCTGCACTACTTCAGATTTTCCATACTTGCTATATTTATGTCAAGTGATGTGAGTTTTGTTTTGTTTCTTATCTGTTTTTTTTGTCACTAGTAAAAAGTTTTAAACTCCTCTTTAGTCACCTCATTAGTATTTATTTGCTTAGTAATACGGCACAGCTGGTGGCTCACACCATTATTCTGAGACAGTCACATTAGCAAAACCTTCTATTTTGAGTGTGCTAAATGGTAAACAATTATGTGTTAGAAAAAAGTTCTAATCTTTGATCGGTAGTTTGACGTCAGTGATACAGATTGTCTGATTGCTGTTTTGGAAAATGGGGATATAAGACTTGAGAATGTGAAATACATTTTGCTAATGCTGCTTTCTTGGCTTTAGTGTCACAGTGGCTTCAGCATTCCGCCTCTCTCTGAAACCAAAAGTCAGTGACAGTATGACTCATATGATGGTGGACTTTGCCCTGGAAAAACGCATGCTCCAAGCTGTGAAGTTTTTGCCAGGTAAAAACTGTATCCAGCATTTTAAATTTGTTGCTATGCAAACAGCTTGCTATATTTAAACCAACCAAACAAAAGAAAATTGCTTCTCTTGCACTCTAATAAGCAAATTTTTCAGAGTACCTAAAGTCATTCTTACTCATTGTATGTTAAATTGAATAGCTTGAGGATGAGAGGTGTCTAGTTTTGTTTGGTTTTATTAATTTCTGCACAAGACAGCATTTTGGAAAACAGTATTGATTTCAGAAGTGAGAGAGAGTCTTCTGGACCGTATTTTTTCATGACTTGTCAGTTCTTCTGTACTCTGTGAAGTTACCTGAGGTTTCTTAGGACTGTCAATGCCAGCTTGATCCTGGGTAACACCCCAGAGTCCTGCTCATGTGCAGGAGTGTGTGGAACTGTAAACTTACACATTGCTTACAAGAGTGGTGAAATGGTTTGAAATACAGGAGAGGGACAGTCTACTAGTACAGTGATACTACCATATTACAAAATGTGTAGTATTAATCCATCTGTTCCTGTTTCACAGTAAACTTGGGTGCATTAGACCAGTGGGTCTCTTTCATGCCTTTTTAATCCTATTGCTTTCCTATTTGAAACACTTTGCCCTTGGCTGTTACTGAGAATATATTGACAAGAACACTGCTGGCAGGGATGTAAAGTTGTTTCATCTCTAGGTCATGAATCCAAATCTGTTAAGGACTTGGCAGCATCAGTTTTTATTTCTGGCGCATGTGTTGCAGATGCAGTATGTGGCAGCAGGTGTAGTAAATGACCACTGTTATTCCTAGTGGTCAGCTGGCAGTGCCCAGGCAGAAATTCACCTTCTAGTCTTGGACTCTGGGTGTCAGTCACTGCCCTGCATTTCACAATGCACCTGTTTTAACAGCAGTGGGAGTGTAAAGATCTAACAGCAAGTGAGAACAAAGTTTTGCATCTAGATGAAGGTATTATTTAGTATGACCCTTGTCAAATACATAGGAGTTTTAATTTGGTCTCTGATTTGTAAACAGGAAAATGGACTGTCTGGGTATCAATGTTGGTTTTTCTGCTATAGTACCATGCTTCCAAATTACTCACACATCAGAAGGTCAACCAGAAAACAATAAAACTTCTTTCTCATTTCCTGCAGCAAAAGTCTTCCTTATGTGTCCTTTAGACTCTGCAAATAGTATGTAAATGCCTTGTTTTTCAAAACTTTTTTTCCACAGACTTAAGTGCTGTTTGATTTCATGGAAGTAGAATTCTATTGCCTATAAACAAAACTTACATCTTTAGTGAACGTTAGGAACTGTTTCCCCCTCCTTTCAAGACAAAAGGGTGAAAGGAAAAGGAAACTGGTTAACTGAAGAGAAGCTAGTAGAAAATACTAGTGTCTGTAGTGATTGAAATAAATGTAAGTGATGCTGTGTGAGGAGGGCAGCTGAACTTACCCTCCACAGACACAGGAACAGAAGTTAGCTTCTTGATGTGCTTCCTGTGTGGTGTTTATTCCAAATGTATGTTCATAACTGTAAATTCACTCTACTCTAGCCTTCTCTTCTTCAAACTGACATGTATGCTTTTCTTTCTGCAGTCCCTAAAGCTCCAGAGATCGATGTAGCAGCATGTCTGGTTGCTGACAACTGCATAACAATATCATGGAGAATGCCTGAGGAGGACAGCAGAATTGATCATTTTGTGCTGGAGTATAGGAAAACCAACTTTGATGGGCTCCCTCGACTAAAAGGAGAACAGCGTTGGGAACTGGTTGACTACATTAAAGCTACTCAATACACATTATCAGGTAAGGGGTTTTTATACTTCAAACCCAAGAATATTGATATAACTCTTTATGCTTGGAAGTTTTGCAAAATGCCCATTTTTCTGCATGTAATGAAGCTGCCATTATATCACATCAGTATTGGGTGCTTTGTACAATAACAGATCTTTTATTTTGACTTTGAGGTTTTGTCAAAAATTGTGTATTAAATAAAGTTCACACCAGTATTCAAGCGTGTTTTTGCATATTGAGATAAATGAAAGACAAATACATGGGGATAGATCTTAGTCTTGTAGGAGTTGTTAGTAATCAACACAGTTTCAAATTTCTAAACATTTGCTTTGTAGGTCTGAAATTTGATACGAAATACATGAACCTTAGAGTACAAGCTTGCAACAAAGCTGTGGCAGGTGAATACTCTGACCCGGTGACTCTGGAAACCAAAGGTAAAACTTGAAAAACTCTTAAACCTTATCTGTGGTGCAAGTTCTGCACTTAAACTTCTCTGCTTTCATATGTGAACCTGTTAATGTTCAGTCTGCTTCTGCATGAACTTTGCTGAAACACTTCCTAAGTTGAAAAGGAAACGACTGTAAAGGATTAAGAAGCTTATTGGCACGAAGCTGCCTTTTTGGCATTCAGACCTGAAAAAACGGGGCAGTAATGTCACTCTCTCCAAAAGCTTGGAATTGGTTGCTTTGAAGTGTGGAGTGACAGTCCCATGTGCTCCTGTATGATGCCAAAATACAGCAAGAGGAAGGGTGAATGTTGTGGATGACTCTTTGGGCGTCTAAACAGTTGGTGCGATTATCCTGTTATTAGTGGCAGACACAGAATTCTGTAACTAGAAGTTGCTGGAAAGGGTTTTCTTGACTTTGTAGCTGCAGTTTCTAATCACTGACAATATTTACAAAGTTGGCAATTTCAAATTGCTGAAGTTGTGTAGTCATGATATTAGAAGTCAGTTGATCTGAGAACTGTTAGAGTGGCTTCCTACCATGATTTTGTAAATAAACTGAAAGAGCAATTTCTTGGAAGGGATGTTTTGTGGTAGAACACAAATCTTAGCTGTTAAGGTGAGAGAGTGATCCTGAGGTCTGATTTATATCCGTGTCTGGTATAAAGGGCAAAATGACTGGTATCAACTAATATAAATTTATATAAGTATAAATTCTGTTCTTTTTGAATGTTATTTAATAAGAATAAAGCTATATACAATTTGAATGGGTTGACAGGCATCCTGGTAACTTTTCTATAATTATTTTAATACTCTTAAGGAGCAGTCATTGTCAGAGACATAGTATCTGTTTAATAGCCACATAATTCCCTAGTCCAGTACTAGAAAAGTAATTCTGGTTTTGATTGGGCAGTTAGCATGCTTCCCACATATTTTTTATTATTCCTGGGTGAACACTTAATTCACTTTCTTTAATAATCAACGTAGAGAAAATCATCAGCTTCCTCATCGATGCTTAACCTGACTCTTGATTACACCTGTGCATTTTTGAGCTGTAAACTCTTAAAAATCTCAAGTATATGTTCTTTCAGGTTCTGACTATAATAACTGATGGTATTAGGATATTTATAGAACAGTCTATAAAGATATTTTGGAAATTCAGCCTATTGTATTGATTTTTTTTGTTTCCAAGTGTCAGACTGAAAAGCTTGTGTTTCCATTATGCTCAATAAAACTCTGCAACAATTTTACTTCTGCTTTTATAATTTTCTGTGAATAACCATTATACCAGTTCTCTGTTTTCTGTTTTGTCTTGATCAGCATTTTTGTTCAGTTTGGACAGTACTTCATCTCATCTGAACTTGAAAGTTGAAGATACCTATGTGGAATGGGATCCTACTGGAGGCAAAGGCCAAGAAAAAATAAAAGGAAAGGAAAATAAAAACAGGTAAGAACACTGACATGTGTAAGTGTCTGGCATATGTCATCTGGCAGTTAAATGAAGAGGGCAGGGGCGAATTAAAACACTTGGGGACATTGGGACATTAAAGGAATTTTCATTCTGAAATGTTTCTCTGGAAGAAATTCTATTTTTTTTTTAGTTTTCCTTCCTCTGTCACACCAATGTGGTGGCTAGAATTGTGTCATAATTGTTAAATAATATTTATTTATTTTAAAAATGCATTTGTTAGGTTACCTTTCAGTGTATTGAGCTAAAATGTAGATGTGGACTGACTGTGCCCACCATCCTAGTGCCCACCCACCAGCTCTATGGTTTCCCCTTCTTCTGGTCCCAAAACCTTGCCACATAAAGCCAGGACAGTAGGTAAGGTAAATGTGAACAGGCTGCTGATGTAGTTCTGTGTTTACTAGTGTTGCAAGTCAGTTCTAGTGGATATGCAGGCAGTATTTCTACTATTAAAAAAAAAAATTGACTGCCTTGCTCTTTTGAGAAAGAAAAGGTTAAATAAAATTGGTACTATATACAGATGGTGTCTGAATTTATCTCAAACCCTCTTTGGAGGGGAAAAGGTGCCAATAAAACAAAAGAGACTGCAAAAGGTAATGAATAATGATACATAACTATTGTGGATGTGGCTGCTCTAAACATACTGCTTTCATCCAGGAGAAGCACTTAACTTCAGCAGAGTTCTTGGTAGATTGTTAGATGCCTGCTATTCTATTCTGAGTCACTGGATAAACACATTTGGAAGAATGTTTAATTCTGTCTACTCTGGCTGAGCCTTGAATATATCCAAGGATGAAGAATGTTTGGATGAAGAATGTTTTAACTAGCCAGCCCTTTGTTCCAGGCCACTTCTATGGTAGGGGAGGAGTATCCTGGTACCTGACTGGAGTTCCCTGTGTTGCAGTGACTCCCACACGGTTCTCACCCCATCATTGTGACCAAAGACAGCCTGGCTTGATCTTCTCTGCTCCCCTTCCTGTTACCTCATTAAAGACAGCAATTGGTTCTTCTCTTCGTCAGGCTGAGCAAACCCACTTGTCCTTCTGTGCCCCAGACCCTTAACTGTGGTGTTGCCTCTCCACAGACTTGCTCTGATATGTCAGGGTGTAAATCCAAGGAGCCCAGACTTGGATGCAGGAGGGCTTGTGGGTGAGTCTGACAGCTGCCAAAAGGAGGAGAGAAGTCACTTGCCTTGGGCTTCTGGTCACTGTGCTGGGGCTACGGGTGTGGCTGTCCACCTCTGCCACGAGGGCACAGGACACTGTTGTGGTCAACTTCTGCTTCCCAAACTCTCAGTGGCTTTTCTGTAGAGCCCTTGGGTGTCCCTCAGCTTGTCCTGCTGTATGATTTCCCTCACCTGGAGGGCTGTTAGTCCAGTGTTCAGCTGGATCTGTATGGAGCTCATGGACCCACTCCCAATCTGTACCTCACCTCTTGGGCTTTGGGGATACTCCGTGGGAATGGGTTCACACACCTGGCTACTCCCTCAGCTGTGGTTTATCGGCTTTTGATATTCACAGTTTGAGATAATTTATGAACAAACACATTCTTCACAGGCATATATTGCCAGAAGCATGATAGAGTACCTTCTCTTGGCATTTTAAAAATGGGGAAAATTTACTGTAGTAATAGAACAGTTCTTTAATGACTACTTATTTCTGTCGACAGTGGCCAGAATCCTCTGCTGAAGAGCAATAGAAGGTGGTAATATACCTCTTATTCCTAGGATCTAGTGCCTAGTTTTATTGGGAATCTGTGCTACTTTCCTTTGCTTAATGTCATAAGAAACAAATCTAATGGCCTTTATCAGTAACAGTGCACATGTGCATTTAGAAGTTATTTTGCAGTTTAATTTGGATTCATAGAGATTATGCATATATTCTCCAGTGACTCCAGAGTGTCTTTCTGGAAGAATTCATCCTAATGTGTATGAAATCTGATTTGCAATGGTTGGGAGGGCATCCTGTATTTTAATGTTGATCCAAAGATCCCTGTTATTTACAAACATACTGATGCTTTCTTAACCCTTTGACACATTTTTTACAAATATAGTAAATATTTCCTGAGAACTTTAAAATAATTTTTTGTTCTTATTTTTCAATCTCAAAAACCTCTTTGCTACTGAACTTATGCTGTAGCTGTTACTAGACATCAGACAGTAAGAAGTAAATGTTTTTACATGTTTGAAGAGGATGAAAGCATATATTAAAATCTTCATGGCCATTCCAATTGCAGAACCAATTGTTTGAATGAGAAGTTTTGGGGTTTTTTGAGATGTAAACTTAGGTAAAATATTCTTCTGTTCTTTGGGAAGTTGTGGTTTTTTAGTGTCACTTTTTTCATTGTTTTTCTAGTGAAACATATTTTTGAAAAATTACTTTTCCCATTTTTTAATCTCTTGCTCTCTTTTGCTTGTTTAGAAGTTGCAGGAACAAAAAAAATGCCCGGGATTTTAATTTCTTACAGGTTTTACTCCCTTGTATTTATCTATCAGGTGGATCTGTCTCTGATTTGAAATCATAAGTAAAGAAAACCTTATGTAAAAAGCAAAATAACCTCTTGAAGCCATTCAGTTTCAATTGTTCTACTACACAAATTATAGCAATTTGTGTTAAACTAAGTTTTAAAAATGTCTTGGAGGTGCTCCTGCTTTCTCAGCTCAGGGAATTTTACACCTTGGTCTGTCTTTGTAGCTGCCAGTAGAGCACTTCCCTAGTTCTTGGCTCTGCTTTGGTAGAAGGACATGGTCCCATGTTCAGTTTTGCATCTCAAACTGACCTTTTCTAGCCATGTTCTTGTAGGAGGCTTTTGTTTCCACCTAAGAACATCTGTGAGATGTCTGCATTAGAGGGGAAATTTGGAACTGGCTTTGTGTAAGGTAGGGGAAAAAAATAGCAGTATAATTACTTTAAACAAAAAATGTGCCATTTTTAAGAGTTGGAAATACACAATGGCAACAAAACTCTTAATTATCTTTCATTTATCAGACCAGAAAAAGCCTCTCAGTAATTTCTGATCTCCTTCCCTGACATTTCTTCTCCAGAAGAGAACAAATTTTGTGTGGAGTATATCCTGAAATGAATGAGGAAATGGGGGCTAATTGCAGTGCTGTAGGCAACAATCCTAAACCATGAGACAAGAATATCTGGCCACTGAATATTGGAAGAAATGTGTCAGTTTCTGGCTAATAAGGACTTTGCTCCACTGGAAAACAGTCACGAAACTGACTTCCTGCTATGGAATTTGCTGCCTTCTATTGGAAGGGAGATGTAAACAATGTGGAGGAAAAAAAGCCTGAGGAACTGTTTTTTTTAAACTTTTATGTCAAATAGTCAATGTAATTTTCTGAACTGATAAAGGCTATTAAATTTTGAGAGGACAAAGCACATGCAGTGGCCATTTACAGACTTGAACAAAGTAAATGATACCAAGAAGCTTTTAATGCTTTCTTAACCTTGAGAAAATTCTAGCAAAATGCCTGCATTTTTCTTATTGTGATTCTCTAAATGGCTACGTTGCTACATTGCTTTCTGCATAACCCATTTGTACTGGGTCTAATAGAAAATTTTCAGCAGCATTTGTTGGGAATGTGAGTGGATGATGTCTGATGCACATGAAGCAGGATGGAATCTGCAGAGTGCCTCCCTCTGAAATTATGCTTTAATTCTTGGCTTTGCTTTTGTTTTGTTTGTTTTTTGTTTTTTTTTTTTCATGCTATCACTTGCTAACTTTTTCCTTTGGTAAGTAAACTGCAGCATCCCCCATATTTACAAAATCCAAAAGCACTAGATGTGGTGTACCTGCACAGTATACACTTACCCCCTTTATGTATCTCTTGTGAGCAATTTGGAAGCATAGTTGTCTTCTGTTAAATGCCAAATAGTGATGCTCAAGTAAACAGCTTTTTCATCGGTAATTTTTTGTAGACATCTGTAAATGGAATAAAACAAACTGGATCATGAACTAGATTTTAGCATACTGACATCTGGCAACTTAGTATCACTTAGCTTTTAACTCCATGTGTCTTTATTTTCATGGTGGTATTTAGGAAAAAGGGACATGTCCTAACCCTTTATGGAATGTTTTTTTAGAGTAATGAATGAATTGGAAAAAAACAAGCTGAACTTCACTGTACTAATGGACATAAACATAGCAAGTAGCTTTACCAAGTAGTAGCTTGAAGGAGAATTTGGAGAGAAAATTCTTCTGTAGGTGGTATTTCTTCCAAGGCTAATGTGTGATAGACTCCAGAGGATGAGAAATTGAAAATGACTTCTCAAGTGTATTTCAGAGACTGACTTAGTACTTTTTTGGGGTTTTCGTCAATGAAATTAAACTGTAAACTGTACAGCTATTTCTGAGAAGTTAGAACTCTTTGCTACTGATGGCCTTTAAACCAGTGATCAGATGTGATTCTCTGTCTACTGAGGAATATTGTAAATAGCCCTCACTTAGTTTAATGGTTAAGTTATTGGTTAATTATTTCTGAGGGCTTGAGTTAAAAAAAAGTTTGAAAACCTCATTAAGCTAAAATTATTCTTTTATACAACTGATTGCTCATTAGAATATTCTCCATTCTGAAGTGCTTAATTCAAACAATGTGGCACACATCTGCTTTTTTCTTCCCCTCTGTTTCCATTCTCATCTGCCTCTGAACCTGTTTTTTTGACATTATGTGTATTTTCTTCTGTCACATCTTGTCTCTCCGCTGTTGTGCATGCATGCTGTTAGAGGCATCAACTAATGTGTCATTTCAAGAGTGTCTCTGTGTGTCTCTTGGAACTGATGGACTCAGGGACACCTGAGTGTGCATTTCTGTGGCCATGTCCAAGTTTTGAGTGGTTGATCTCTCCTTTAGAAGCAACACAGCGTCTCCAAAGAGATCCACTAACAGCCCAAGAGCCTCGGCAAGGGGCGGCCGGGATCGCTTTGCTGGTGAATCCTACACAGTGCTGGGTGAGCTGAACTTGTTTGCTCCATTGGGAAAGGGCAGATCAGGCAAAAATTAGAGGGAAAGATTGTGATTGTTCAAGGATGTATACTCAACATTGTCCTGCCCAGAGCAGTTTGCCCATATAACACCAGAGTTTTGTGTCTTCAACCCTGCTTTGTATTACAAAGTTCTTAGTGACTGAAATGCACTGCTTTTAAACATAGATTGTTGTTAAATGTATCTTCTTGTAATGAGTGTAGATAAATACAGTCTCATTATTTGGTTTTATATTTATATTCTATTGTACAATTTTCTTACTCCTTATAGTTCAGATTTCTTTGCCTTAAAATAAAATAGAGAAGACATCACTGTGCCTATTAGGAAGGCAGCACTGTAAGGTACACCCAGCTGTAATTAACTACACTCAGTTGTAATTAAATGTATTTCTGTTGGTAGGAGATACTGCTATTGAAAGTGGACAGCATTACTGGGAAGTGAGAGCCCAGAAGGACTGCAAATCCTACAGCGTGGGAGTAACATACAGAAACCCGGGGAAGTTCGACCAGCTGGGAAAGACTAATTCCAGCTGGTGCATCCATATCAACAACTGGCTGCAAACCACATTCTCAGCAAAGCATAACAATAAAGCAAAGACTCTAGATATGCCTGTCCCAGACAGAATAGGAGTATACTGCGACTTCGATGGAGGTAAATTTCACCTTAGGAGATCTAGTAAAAAGATGAGTACTATTTCTGTTGAGCTGGAGCAGTCCAAGGCTGAAGAAGTGCATTACTTCCAGACTGATCCAGTCTTGCATGACAGCCTAAGACCCTAAGTGCTTGTCATGTCATCTGTGTGACAGAGCTACTGAAATTCAGTGAAAATAGTGAATTTTCAGTCTTGTGGACTGCAGTTAGTGTGTCCTGGAAAAGAATCAATTTTTTTGTGCATGTTAGACAGCAACAGCATCTTAGCAACTGTGTTTAAGCCAAGTTTCAACTTGTTCTTTCTCTCTCTCAGGTCAGCTCTCATTTTATAATGCAAGCTCAAAGGCATTGTTACACACCTTCAGAGCGAAGTTTACCCAACCATTGCTACCAGGCTTCATGGTCAGTATCTATAAAGTCTTGCAGTTTCTAGCACTGAATTTGGTTTTAATTGTTTTTTAAAAGAAGGGAACTGCAAGCAATTGGTTTGGCTGACTAGTAATTTTTAAAAGTGTTTAACTTTGGATTTCATGTAGTGCTTATAGTGGCATCCCAGCAGGACTCTGCACCTGGATGTCTCAGCTATGTAAACAAAAATCATTAACTTTGTGTATAGGAAATTAACACCACATTGCAGTGGCTGATGAACCTACTGCAATAACTGATCTGAACTGATGGAGTCCAGGATGCTCTGAGCCATCAGAGCAGGTGTCATGGGACAGAATAGCACCTGATGCTTTCCAGTGGGGGAAAAAAGGTCTCCACTTTTCAAATCTTTAAAAGCTTGGTGGGATTTTCTTGCCAGTCAGTTTAGTGGCCTGCATAACCTTTTTTTGTTGTTCTAAGCTAATTTGCAACAACTTTCTGCAGTGTAAAGGCTCAAACCTTACCCAGAAAGCACAGAAGAAGCATTAGTTACTATTAGCTTTCTTTTAATGATTTAAGTAATTTGTTTAGCTAAAGTGGGAGGCCTCAGCTGGGCTGTAAGGTACCATCAAGTGTGTCATGCTTTGGGAGCCTTTTTATTTGCCTTACTGATCGTTTTTAGCATAGCGGGGAAAGAATGGCTTCAGAACTACTGGGATACACGTGTTAGTCATTTCCTAGCACAGCAAAGATGGACTCAAGTAAATTCAATTCCCACGTCATCTGGGAAGACAGTTCCTTGCTAAAATTCCGGCTGTCCCTCTGCAGCTCACGCAGCCAGCCCCTCACAGAGTAACAACAGCCTTACTGACTGAACAGGACAAGTGAAAATGACAAACTACTTAATTACAGCTCTCAAACGTATTTATAAACGTGAAAATACAGCATTCTTTTATGTGTAGAATAGAAGTCACTGACACCTGTGCTCCTGAAGTTTTTCAGTTTTGGGGGTTTTTTGGTGATATATTTATGCTGGCATAATTTTAGCATGACATGGCAAAAATAAGTGCTTCTTTTAGGCATAGTGAGAGCATAGTGAGAGAGTTGCTTTCCATTGTCACTCTACTTGCTGCAGGCACATTGGCCTTCAAAGAATTTTTTTAGTCAGGAACAAATGATTTGAGTACTAGTTATAAACTTAGATGTGAAGCATAGGATATGAAGCATCTTAGACTTTATGCACTTAAAAATTAGCATATCTGTGATTACAGTGTTTTACAGAGTGCTGTGACAGAAGACACACAGCTGTGTTTGTGCTATTTAATTGTGGGATGGGAGGAGAGAGAGGTGTTTGGTTCATAATGCAGACTTTTTTCTTCTTTCTCCCAGATATGGTGTGGTGGGCTCACAGTGAGTACTGGATTGCAGGTGCCAAGTGCTGTGAAAACTCTTCAGAAGAGTGAAAATGGATTGGGTGGTTCAACAAGCAGCCTAAATAATGCCTAGTAATGTCTGTTCAACACTTCTACTGCTGATTGTTTTTTGTTTTTTTGTGTAGCTACTACTCACAGAAGTTTGTGAGCATTGGATTTTACTGGGTTTGCTACCTTCTGCTGTTTAGGGCCTGGGTACTGATAGTGCAAAGGTTTGGGGCTAAAGTGTTGGGAACCAGTAGTGGGAATCCAGAAAAATGTCAGAAAGCGGAACTGTTGCCTTTTTAAAAAAAAAAAAAAAAAACAAAAAACAACCCAAGNAAAAAAAACAAAAAACAACCCAAGAGCTGTAACTATGTACTTTTCTAATACTGTATTCAAGCATTTTGTTACGGACTTCAATATTAGTTTTGTTACAAATACTATTCTTCTGTGAAGAATATAGCAAATACCATTTTTTTAGCTCTCCTAATGCAAATTACTTAACTATGTATTTAATTACTACTAGGCTTCCTATTAGAAGTTGTGATTTCCAAGATGTGCTTTGAAAACAGCATGATTTGCTTGATGATTTGATTTGCTGACCTAGCCTGGCAAAATACCACAGCAGCATGGTTTCAGGAGGATATTATAAGAATGTGTAGGCCCAGTATGAAGAAACAGTGAGAGCAGGCTGTGATTATTTCCCCTGGTGGTGTAAAATCTTCATATTTTCCATGGGTAGCTCCTTTTTAAAACCATGTATATTGATACTGGCTCCCTTTTGTCACTGTTACATTAATTGCATTTTAATTACATTAGAAAATTACAAACAGATATTCCAGTGCAAGCCTACTAAAACAGTAGTCAGATGATTCATAGTAATGGGAGAGCTAAAAAAGAAAAAAATCATGTTATATTCTTTGTGGAAAATCCTAGCTTGTCAGTGGGAATTACTAGGTTATTATAGGCTTTTTTAATCTGCTTTCTTCCCTCTAATCAAGCCCAGGAACCTATAAATAGTTTTCAGGTACACTCTTGAATCAGGTGTTTCCTAACTGAAGATTGTTTTCTGGTATCACCTGAAAACTTATATGGTCCATAATGATTTGGCTCATTTGCTGCTGGGCCAGTATAATTTTTCCTTTCATGTATCCTTTAGCCCATATAACCATGAACATCTAATCGTATTAAACCTCAGTATTACCAATGGCTCCTTTCTGTCCATCACAGTTTCTCAAGAGAAGGAGAAATTCCTTGAGACACCTTCTAATCGACTGGCTATGATGTTCAGTGGAAAGTTAAAACTAACAAGGAAATGTAGTTACCTGTTCTGGAAAGTGTTATTTTTCTTGAGGAATCATGAAGTTGACAGGCTGGCTGAGCCCTAAATGTTTATTATATATCTGGAACTCGAGCATCTCTTAATTATTTGCATTGTGAACTTGTAACCTCTTTTTGCAGAGGAAAGTACAAAATAGTTCCCAGTTAAACTGTACCTTCTTCTGCCTGTTCTGTTGCTTGGGCTTTGGAACAAAGATACTCAGAAGTGATGTGGTTCTTGGTCAGCAGTGTCTGAATCTGTTTCACACTTTATCTGCAGATACTACTATTATGCAAATACTCTGTGTATAATCTTTTCTCTTTCCATTTTACTGCAATGGACACCTGACTAGGAGTTCTTGGGGATAAACTGCTACAAACTCAGTTTTGCAGCCAGTTCTAATCTGGGGCTGTGATGGACAGACACCAGGACAGACTGGCACCTCCTCATCACCACCCATCTACTTGTCTTGATCTTGGGTGTTCAGCTGCAGTTCCTCATCAAATTTCCCTTTGTGGAAAGAAAGGGGATGTTTACAACCAGCTAATGTGTAGTGAGAACCATGAGTATTTTCCAGCCCACTACAAGAGCATTTAAATAACAAAGTTGGGTTTTTTGTTTGTGGTTTTTTGAATTTGGGTGGGGGTTTTTTGTTTGTTTGTTTGTTTGTGGTTTTTTGGTTTTGTTTTTTTTTTTTCCTTTTTAGCAAGTTGTAGTGTGACCTGCAAGGATGAATTTGATATGCACCGATGTAAAAATGTAATTTTTCTTTTAACAGTTAGTTAGAGGAAAGCTTGGGAGTGTTTCATACTGTGACTTGTGACTTGCAAGTTGTGGTTTAACTGATGTCCTAGGTGAACCTTAACCATGTGACTTTTTACCCTTTAAGAGATGGATTTGTTATATAATAGTTTGCACAGATGTCAGATTTTTGCTGCTAACATCTAGTCCAGTTGTTTTTAGTAAATGGGGATATGAAGAATTGCCTTAAGCACTTTAGATTTTTTTTTAGACTGTATTTTTCTGAAACAGTGTCTCTTCAGCACCCATCATCCTAGGAAGATGAGCGACACCACACTACTCCCAGTGATGCTTTTTGTTGCAGTTGGTGCAGGGTTTGTGCCTGCAGCTGGACAGGGATGCCTGGAGCCTGTGGAGTTACCTTTTCCTTTGTGAATCCACTTTCAGGGATTTGGAGGGGGATGGCTCATGGCAGTGGATTACATTATTTGAAGGTCTATAGTTCAATCCACCAAGCTTATTTAGTATTCTTCTGGAGATGATACCGCATGGTGGCTAAACAGGAGTCTTTTGCTCTATGACCAAAAGGAGATGCTTAATTTTTTTTTTTTTTTTCTTTCCTGTTTAAGTACTTACTGCTGGTATTCTGAAGTTCCTTGAACTCTGAAAGCATGACTGTTGAGGAACTAAATTGAGGTATTAATACATCACATGAGGGTAGCTGCCATTGTCCTGTGGAAAACTAAAGAGAACTGTGTTAGCTGCAGCTAGGTCAGTGTCAGACAGGAAAATAAAAAAAAAAAAAAACAAACAACAAAACATCCAGGGGATATAAATGCTTCTGCAAATACCAAACCGGCAGGGCAGAGCTGGCAGGTTCATTTATTAGAAATGCAGGAAAAGCAGAGGCTACTGTACAAATCCTGTTTCGTCACCCCTCCCACCTTTCAGATGGAGACCGAGGGAGCCACCTGGGAGTGTGTCGAGCTTGTCCGTGTTTTTGAGGGCTGCGGGGTGTTGGATGGACGCTGGCCGTGACTTGTGTTGATGTCGTGCCGCAGCGTCGCTATTTTGGGGTGTCCTGTGGCAGGCCCAGCCTGGCCCTGGGTCGCCTCCGGAGCTGTTCCCGGTGATGGCGAGCATCCCTGGGCCGCACCGCGGCGTCCCTGCCCGGAGACCCCGGCATGGAGGGGAGTGGAGGTGCCGTCCGCGTGTGACGCGATGTTTTGTACTAATACAGAAATCTGCAACCTTGTGTGTCTCTCGCTGTGTCGTTTTACCCCCGCCTCGGTTTGGGGAGGTTTGGGGGGTTCAGGGTGGATGAGAGACCCCCGTGAGGGAGGTTTACGGCAGCGGGGGGCGGGGGGGGGCGCTTTTACGACGGGGGCGGCGCTTTGCTGCGGCGCTTTCCGGCCTGAAGCCGCATCGCGGTGAGGGCGGCCGGGCAGCGGCTCCCGGAGCGCCCGGGGCTGATGCAGAAAATCAACAGGAACGTGGTCCTGGCTCTCCTGTCGCTGACCAGCCTGATTTTCCTGCTCTTCCAGCTCTGCTATTACAAGTTCTACCTGTCGCAGAAGGTGAGCGAGGGAGCGCGCTGTCCGGCGCTTGGCTGCGTGTCCCTGCGGAGCGCTGTGTGGGCGTTAATCCCGCCCCGGAATTCCCGGGAGCGGCTCGGAGTGCCTGCAGCGTGGGCGTGGGGCGGGCGGGGAGCCTGGGCCGGTGTCCTGTGGTCGGGTACCGTCGGGATTGGGTTACCAGCGCGGTATCCAAATCACTGTGTCAGCCAGGGCCATCCGATTTCTCCCGGAGGGAATGATGCCCGCCCCAGCTGTGAGCTGCCACGGCTTTTAACCCTCAGCTCTCGTTGCTCGGTGACTTTCATTGCCACCGAAGTCGAACCGAGCGCTGTCTGAGGGCTCTGCTGAAAGGAGGCGGCATCTGCTGGCTGCAGTTTTTCCAACACTGCTGTGGCGGAGAGAATTCCCAACTTTTTCTGCAGCCGTCTTAAGGCTTTGTGACTCAATGCTCCTAATGTACTGGATATCAGTTCAAATCCTCCTTTTACACCTGGAATGCTGTTTGTACCTCTTTTTATACCTCACCTGGAATGTCCAGGGGAGAGATTTTCTGCAACAGCAAAAGAAGGGAATGTTACTGTAAATTTAATCCTCTGGTGGCTTCATAGTTTACAGTTGGAACAGCGATTCAACATAGGACCTCCCATTATTTTGACAGAAGAACAATATCGGTTATTCACAGTGCTCTGACTTGTTTCTTGGCTTTTCTTTCCTTACTGAGTGCAAGCAGTGTCAGTGACAGGTGGTGCTGCAACCTTCAATTTCTTTCTCACCGTTTCTGATTTTTAAACAACAGCTGAGAAACTCTCTGTGCTTTTTAAAAGCCAAAAGCTGAGCCACAAGCTGCCTTAACTTCTCACATGAATGTGCTGTCTTTAAAATTGAATTGTCTAGGATTACACCTGGAGAGACTGAGGCACAGTCCCGCTGTCTTTGCCCCTGTGGTGTTTGCCTGACAGGGTTTGTCATCCTCCTGTTTTTACATTTGCTGGCATTGGCTTGGAAACCCAAGGCCTCACCACTCAATCCTTGCATGTCTGGAGGTCCCTGAGGCTTGGGTTGTCCTTCTAAATATTCTTAACCTGCAGCAATTGTTTATGATTTTAGATTAAGTGCTGTAGCTGAGTGACAAGAGGCATAACCCCAGCCATAACCATAAAGCAAATTCCCCTGAATGTCATGTTAAAAAAAGCAAGGATTTAACTGAAACTTGGGGGGTGGGGGGGGTGGGAACATTCTCTTCTTTCTCCCTCGCCTTCCCCTTCTTTTTGTTTTGTTTTTTTGATAGAATGGAGCGGCTTTTTCCAAAATCAGAGGAAGCCAGTCAGGCCAAGAGAGCACTAGATGGGTATGTGCAGTGTCTGGTTCATGCAACTCTTTCACAAGTCTCAGTACTCACTTGGAACTGCAAATTCTGGGTCCAGTTCTTGTCACTCTTCACTGGGCGCTTTCTGAAGGACAAAGAGATACAGTTTGTAACTTTGCTCAGTAAAGAGATTATCAAAACATCAATGTGAATAAAACTGAGAAACAGTTACAGCTTCACAGCCTGTGCCAATGTAGTGCTTAGATGTGTTGTTAATGTTACAGGAAGCAACACTTGTTCTTTCTGACACAGAAATGTTGCTGCAAGAGTTTCGAGTCCTTTCAGGCTGAGTGTTGTACAGATTGTTTGGTTTGCCATGCAGCTTATTTGTTGGTCTGACAAGGTCCTGGATCACACAATCCTCCTTTCCCCAGTCCAGTTATTTAACCTGCTGGTCACTGTTCTGTTACCTGCTTGTGCTGGGTTGTAAAGCTCTTCACAAGCAGGAAAATGTCACATTTCAGCATTCACCAGGTGCTGCTTTCCAGCCCTCAGGACCAGTGCCCGGAGTGCTGTTGGGTGCTTGAAATAGGATATTTGTTGTGTCTTGCTTCAGGCTTGCAAGATTGAATACAACCAAAACACCCACCCAGGGGAATTAGAAGGTCCCCTATCTTATTTGTAGTTAGCATTTGTTTGGAAACAGTTTTACAGAAGACTTTTTGTTAACTGATCTCCCAGTGGAAAAACAGCACAGATGGTTAAGGAGAAGGATGTGCCGAGAGCTGGCTGCCTTCGGTTTGGATGCAACATGATAATGTTGCTAATTAGCAGAATGGCCATTTAAAGGCCTGCTTTCTGCTGAGCAAGAGGGAAGGTGCTCTGGTTAAGAACTGTCCCTGGAAAAAATCCAAACCAACTGTTCTGTGGACTGCTTGCTTGTGCCAGGAATGCCTTGCTATTCTTGGAGGTGATACCCATTAGAGCTGCTTACCGGATGTGAGGTGTCACAGTCACAGGGGGCTTCCAGTCTGTGGGCAGAGCTCTCCTAAAGGTTTAACTTGCTCTTCTGAGATCATCAGTGATAAAGGATGCTCCATGATCCTGCCACTCACTGCACTTTATGCTTTCCTTGGAGTCCCTGCAGTGATGTGTCCAAAATGCTAAATTTGAACATGTTTGTCTTGATGACTGAACATTAAGGCCATGTCTTTCTACCATTATTTTATGGGTTTTTTTAAATTTATTTAAATTTCAACTGAAGGCATCTGTTTTCCTGGAGAAGTGATGTGGTGGGGAAGGGAGAGTAGATACTTTTGCACAGATTTTTTCCTGTTCATTAGTCTGGTGTGCCAGTTTCAGTCACAGAAGTAATATGAGCACACCACTTACCTTTCAGCTCCATGTAGCTGAAATCACTATGAGGGTAGCCTTGCTTCTGCCTGTACCACACAGGTAATGCTGCTGCCAAAATTCTGTTGACCCACATCTTGTCCTTGTGTTTTCACATCTCTCTGCAGCCAGAGCTTTAAAGTCATGAAATTTAAATGTTAGAGGTGAATACATTTAAGTGGCAGGGTGACTGGCTGCTGTAAATGGTTTTTGTGTGCCATGGACGTTTAAATGTGCTTGATTAATATTCTCCACTGAATCAAGTTACTAACTCCTTGCATATGGCACAGAACATTCTTGGAGCAGCTTTTAACTCCTTATGCAATGTTGAGTGTTCTAGGCAGACCAGAATCCAAATTCTGTGACACTTGCATTCTACCTTCTCATTCCATCTCACAATTGTTTGTGGAAGTGAAATGTGCACTCAGAAGATGTATTGGGAGATAAGATTTCCTTCTTTCAGTGGGTTGGGGTTTCTTTCTGTCAGAGAGTTTTAATGCAAAGATGATGTTTCTGTCCTCTGCCAAACAGCATGTGGTTAGGAAGTTCCTAGGATTAATATCCAGTCACAATATTCCAGTGTATTTGATCGATCCTTTGATTCTGGGACTGGTTGATAAAGACATTGAGCAGATCAGAAGCTCTCCTGATGGCCCCAGCCCAGAATGCAAATACTTCTGTACTCCAAGAGACTTCACTACCTTTGCACTACTGGACAAAACATGGAAACATGAAGTAAGTGCATGTTTTCAGTTCACATTTGTGTATTTTAAGACATTCAGCTGTTCTTTGATGTTGTCACTTAATGCTTTCATGTTTGTATCTGAATTCATGTGGTGGTAATATTGTAGGCAGAGGAAAGTTGGTTTTAAAGTAAAAGTTGCCCATTTACTAGCCTGAATGCATTGGGAGTAATTTATAGCTAAAACGTTTTAGAAGGTGTCTGCAATATTAAAAAACCCCACTGGTAGTCAGAGTCTGTGCCAAAAGGAAAGAAAGAAGGTGTGTTAGGAAGGAGGAGAACCTTGAGCCTGGAATGTAGGTGCAGCTGTTATAAATCTGGAGTTTGGAGACTTACCAGGAAGGAGATGCAGGTATTGATGTGACAAGTCTGGAAAAATTATCACAGTCTGCTGGTTTACATTTCTTTTAGCACATCCTTATACTTAATACTATTTTGCTTAATATGTTGGTATCTCTGCTTCTCTGTGGTGTTAGGACATTTTTTGAATGGCTGTATTAAAAATAGAGGTGTAGCAGGTGATGAAGGACAAAATTAAATCCGAGATTGTTTCATCAAATAAGTGTAATCCGGAAATATTTATTGGATTATTTTCTACAGACTAAAGATACCAGTGGCAAACAGCTTTTTTCTTTTTTTTTTTCTTTTTTTTTTCTTTTTTTTCCCTTAATTTAGAAAAAACAGAAGACACTGAAATGGTCAGTGATTATTTCACTGAAGAATTTGACTGAAAGAGGGGTGTCACTCTGGGTGTGATCAGGCAGTTGTTTTACGCATAGATGTCAAGGAATTCAAGAAACCGAGAGCAAAGCCGTGTAGTAGCGCACTGAGATAAATCCATTTCCTATTGCTTTGTGTCTCAGTGATAATTTCTGTATCATTCAGAGGAGAAGCTGATATGCTTATACAAAACATTTCAAGGGGGGAAATTGAAAGGCTCTTTAGTTGCTGACTGATTTGATTTATTTAAATCAGCCAGAATTTAATTCCCTTTGTTTGTGGAACCTGTTACCTGGGTGCAGTGCTCAGTGTTTGGTGAGATTTTTATTTGCCCCTCAAAAGAAGGTTTTGGAGCAATCATTTTTGTTAGTGGTGTTGTTATTCAAGGACTTAGGAAGACCAAATTTTGCAGAAGAGTTTTAGAGAACAGTTTGCGAGTGCAGGGTAGGATGCTGTGGCAAGGAACAAACCTAATCCAAGCATGGCTTACAACATTTATTTGTTGTTTTATTTTGTAGTTTGAAGGACAAAATTTAAGACAAGGAAAGAAGGTGATTAGAATTGCTTATGACTGCTGGCCTTCAAGCTCTTAGAGATTTTAGATTAATTTGTGCTTAAGTCTGATTAAAAATGAAGGTGGGGAATGGTGTGCGTTAATAACCATTTAGCTTTCAATTTTGGTTTCTGTAATCTTTAGCCTACTCTGCCTCCTGTCTTCCTCATTTTCAGGTGGGCCTTTTTAGAACTGCTGAGAAGATGGGGTTCCAGTGGCTAAAGATTATAAACAAGGACCCCCGCTTGGATGGAATGGATGACCTGTCTGGGATGGAAATTCCCTTGCACTACATATTCAAACTGGCATCCCATGCCATTCACCTGGTGGTCTTTTATGAGAGGAGTGGCAATTTCCTCTGGCACGGACCCCTGAGACTCAAGCAACACATGGACAGAAAGTTTGTGCCTTTCCGGAAACTCCACTTCGGGCGCTACTCTGGGGCATATGAAAAGTAAGTTCAGAATAGAGGAAGGAGAAAGCCATCATGGCACTCCCAAAATTACTTTTTCTGTGTAAAAAACTGCTCTCTTTCCTGTAGACAGGTTCTAAAATTCAGCTCAGATGTGATTCAGACCTGAAAATACAGGCTTTGAGAACACCGTTTCGGAGAAAATGAGAAAAATATTGAGACATTTCACATGTTTCAAAATAAATCTGTTGAACTTTTTCCTTTAATTTGATCCTGTTCTTTCATCCTTTTAAAACATGGAGTCTGTGTGAGTTGTGTGCCTAAATGTTTGAAGTAAGCTGTGTAAACTGTTAAATAATCCCACTTCAATCATTATGAAGATTTTTCATTT
>VWYP01033934.1:46931-61282 GCA_013400435.1 Pycnonotus jocosus
TTTCATTTTTAAAAGCAAATAGCCTCAAACTGCACAGGTATATTTGATTCTTAAGTGCATCTCCTACTTAGACACCCAAATAGACTGAATTTTAAAATGCATTGAACAACATCTCTGAACAAATTCAAGTCAGTAAAGGAATCAGTGATCTAACAAACTTAACTTGAGATTTGGAGGTGTAGGAATTCTTTTTAACAAAATTTTGAAATGTATGGGGAATTTGGTGAAGCTCTTGTTGCTTTTTTCATTTATAATTTGTTTTAGCTGTATTTGGATAGAGGGATCACTGCCAGTAGTGTGCATTAAGATTGTAACCTGAGTCAAAAGAAAAAAATGCCACGTGGTTTGTAAAGGAATTAAACAGGGTAATATATTATCTTTCTTTCCATGCAGGCCAGAACTTCTGCTTGTTTCCATTGATGACTTAAAAGTTCAAATTCCAAAAAATCCATCAAGTTTTCTAGAGGAGATGTCCCACTCTAGATTTCTTGAATGTAGGTACAGAGAAGCTCGGGCTTTCTTTCAGGTTAGTGGTAACCAGGTGGTGTCTCTGAGATGAAATGTGTGTTTTCACTGGTTGACCCAAACCTAAGAACAGTTCACTGGTTTTTTTGACCTAAATGGGACTGTTCACATGCACAGGGCTAGATACACCCCTTGATTCTCATTCCACAGAGCTTATGGTAATGAAATCAAAATTTTACCTGAAGATCACGCCTTTTTGTATTTTCACTTGTGAGCACATTTTTTCCAAGAGGGAACCAACATATCTGTAGTTCTCACACACCCTTATTGTTAAATAGATCTCATGTAAATAAAACTAAGATCTTGTGTATCTTCATGGCTGAAAACCTTCCTTGTGGCAGTTCTCAAAGTTTTGAGAAGTGTAATTTTATGGTTTTTGAACAATGTCCTGCAGTTCCATGTTCCTCATTTGCTTATTTGAAATGGTCACATTCCAAAGTGACTGATTAAATTGCTTTTGCAATGTGTATGCTAATGTTTTCACCACTATTGAGATCATAAGTTTTAGAATTTTGCTACTTGATTTAGCAGATAGAAAAGTCTCTGTTGCAGTGTGGGGGGCATTTTGTCCTAACTTGGAAATGACATGACTTATTAAGTGATCAAGAGTTCACAGTTAAGACTGCAAAGTCAGAGTCACGCCACTGAATCTGAGCCATCTCTGAGTTCATGGAAGGGGGAAAAGGACACTGGAAGCTCCAGTCTTCAGTCATTCAGGTGTTGGGGAAAGAGAGGACCAGTCCTGTTCACTCTAGTAAGCTGTAGATCCTTATTTGAATAGCAGGAGGGTCATGAGGGCATTCATGTGTTGTCCCTTCATGTGTGGAAGACAGAAAAATATAATCCACTTTAGCCTCCAGGCAGAAATCACCACAGGCAGAGAAAATGTGCCCTTAAATGTTCATTGAATTTTGCTGGAGCTTTTTTTTTACTGAGACAAGCAGCTGGCACCTGTTTTGAGAAGTTCATTTTGGCTGCTTGTTGCCCAAGAGCTCTTGAAGAAATCCATCACAAAGCCGAGTGGTTGTTCCTTTGTTAGAATTGGTAATGTTTGCCCAGTGTCCCGTGTTGGTTTTGGCTTTGCATGGACGGCAGACCTTGCCAAGGTTCCGTCTGGAGGATTTGTGTGTTCACACTGTAAACACACAGTTCGCAGAAGGAGAACTCCTGTGGCAGTTCTCCTTAAAACTCAACACCCAGTTCTGACACGTGGTGGCGCCAAATAAATTAATCATGGAGGCTGGAAATTCTGGAGGTTGGAAAAGCCTTGATGTGCTGGCAGGGACTGATTCTGTCCCCGTGTTCCCCTTGGATTCTGGGAATGGACTTCAGCATGTCCAGAACAAGGGCTCTCACCCATGTTGCTGCCAAGTGCTGAGAATCAGTGTCTAATACATATTTTCTTATTCTAGTCTACCATGAATTTTCATTCTGATGGTTAGAAAAAAAGGAAGGTTGGTGATTCAGAGGTTTAATTTCAACTTGTCATTTCAGTGCATGTTCTGAAAATGGACTGTATATGTAAAAACAGATATTAGCCCAGGTATTAAGTAAATTTTTTAAGGTCATTTTTCCCTAGGATACTGAAAAAATGAAGGGACAAACTTGCTCTCTGACAGTAACTTGCTTACTCTTACCTTCCAGCTGTATCCTGATGATGCCTCTCTTGACGCAGTGGAATTCAGGAAAAAGGCAAAATCCTTGCTTCATCTGGCTGCCCTGACACTGAATAACTTGGGAGTGAAGTTCTGGCTGAGCAGCGGAACATGTCTTGGTAAAAAATTGTGTTGTGTTGCATTTTTAAACTCACCTGAAACTTTAAACACTTCATCATCCATTTCTTGTGATGTCAGCAGAGGCCAAACGTACTGGGTTGGAAGTTGATACCTGTATTACAATAGGCCTTCTGGCTTCTGAAAAAATGCCTTTTCTTTGGAAACCTGAGCTGTGGAGATGCTGGGCAAATTTCCAGTGAAGCATTTAGTGTTGTTAACAATTGCCTGTGTTGTGTTCATCCCTGCTAGGAAGTAATCAACAGTTCCCTAATTTGTGTGACTTGGAATTCACTGAAGTACCAGTTGGAAAATGCAGCGAAAAGCACATATTTCTGCTGTCCAAGTACACTCTAACCCTGTTTTTCTTCCCATGTCACTGACTTCTAAAATACAGTTTACATTAATTTATTTTCTTTCAAAACAAACTTGTAATATAATGACAGTCCAGTAGAGTGGGTAATGCAAGTTTTCAGTTCTGCTGAAGGTAGAAGTGTCATCACTGGTGAGGATTCTTTTGTTACTGAAACACTTTGAGAATACTCGTATGCACATTTGCCTTGTATTTATTTAATCCTAGGGAATATAATTTTCTGATTGAACAGTTACTAAAAGATGCCTTAATGAAACAGACAAAAGGATGTCCCACTTCATGTCTTTCTGCTTTGCAGTCATGATTGAAAGATGATTAAATCTTGGATGCAGTATAGAACAATAGCTGCAAATCAGAAGCACAGCTGTGGCCCTGTAGGTGTTAATTGCTGATTAGATTTGGGCCCACGTAAAGAAATGTAAATTCTTTTTTTTATATAAATACATTTAAATTATGAAATTGAAGATATTTTATCTTTGTATTCTCTCTCGTTCTTGGCTTTCTGAAGGGAGAGAGATGACTATAAGTGCAGTAATACTTGTTTCCTTTGATGTAGTTCACCCATACTAAAGAAAGGCTGAAGTCTTGTTTATGGCCTCAGTCAAAACCTGTTGTCTGGTGATCTTAGGACAGCTCATTTTTGTGTTGCTTTAGTTCTGTTGAATTCCTGTTCCTGAATTAACTAGTTTGGGATTTTTCTGCTTTATTTTTTTCCCCCCTCAGGCTGGTATAGGCAGTGCAATGTAATTCCTCACAGCAAAGACGTGGACTTGGGAATCTTTATAAGGGACTACAAAGCAGATATCATTCCAGCTTTTCAGAATGCAGGGTTGCCACTGAAGCACAAATTTGGCAAGGTACAGAGCAAATAAGCATTTTACTTTATGTGTATGTTTCTGTAGATTTGTAATTTTGACTTCAGTTGCAGACGTGTTTAATAAAGTTTAAAAATAATGTAGAGTTACTGTGTTTTCTTCAGTTAGAAGTCACCCTATATATTTGGTGAAAATTAATTTGTTTTCTGCTGACATAGGTTGCTTTGCATTTTTATGTATATACAGTGTGTATTTTTGTCTTCCAGGTGGAAGACAGCTTGGAACTCTCTTTTCAGGGAGAGGATGATGTGAAACTTGATATTTTTTTCTTCTATGAAGAGGATGACCACATATGGAATGGAGGAACTCAGGCCAAATCGGGCAAGAAATTTAAGTAAGAACTGGATTTTTACCACTAGTAGGAAAGAAATTGAGCAAGCTAGTGTTTACTGATGGCATTTTGTGTGCTGTTGCCTGGCAAAGTTTGTGCTTCTTGTGGAAATGTGGATGTCAGAGGTGAATCAGAAGGGATTCTACGCTCTGAGACCAGTGAAGCAGAGAGAGAACAGTCCTGTGCCTTACTAGAGAGTAAATGTCAGATCTCTTGTGAAATCAAAAGCAGGGCTGGCATATCATGTATCAAGCAGATCTTATCTGACTATGACAGGCTCCCAGTTACATAAACACCCAAGATGAGAAAAAGGCTCTAAAATGGTGTTTATTGCACAATCTAATTTTGTAGTAGATTAATCCTTGGGCATCTGTCTTGATGGGGAAATATTATGGCAAAAAGCTTCAACTCTCCTTGCACAGAAAAGGCCACAATTTGGGATTTTGAGGTAGCAGTTCAGAATACTGGATTGACTGTAATGTTGTGACAGCAACACAGATAATTTCTGCAAGCCTTACTGTTCATGTTTTGAAAATGGAATTTTGAATAGGATCCTGTGTTTCTTGTTTCACACCTTTCAGTATTAAATCAGCAAACAAGGTTCCCAATCAACTCAGCAAACTGAATATATGTTTCGATAATGAGATTTATTTCTTTCAATCACATTCCTTCAGTCAGAAGGCAGTAGCTTCAGACTAGCTGAAAACCTTGTAGACTTCCATAGGATTTCATTATCTTCAATATTTTGCCAGAAATGTATTTGCTTGCGTTTAGCTAATGGTAATTTAGTGAGCACTGTCATCCACTTGGAGATAATGTCCAAATCCATGTCTTAGTTATCTTTGTTCTGAAGTGATAAATAAAGACTGGGAAAGATATTTTGATAACCAGCTTCAAAAGGCACATTTAGAAATAGACTAAAAAAAGAGCTCTTGGAATATCCCCACAGAAAATGTACTGTGTAGCAAAGTGATTTTTTTAGAATACAGCAGCGGTTCCAGTTTTCATGTGTGGTGCATTCTGAAAAGCAAGCTGACCAGTAAATTCTCTTCCTTTGTGCTCCTGTTACATTTAAATTGCAGGAGCAGTTTCCATGCCAATGGAGTTGACACTGCTCCTTCAAAATTCCATCAAACCTTGGATACTTGAGAGATGTTTTTCCCCTTTTTTTGATAATAACTGGTTCAAGGCATGAGAATCAGGGGTAAATGTGACCCTGTGCTCCACTCCAGCTTCTGTATCCTTGGATATTACAGCTCTTTTGGAACTCCATCTTCCAAAAAGCTCTTTCCTTTTCTTGTAGCCTCATACTTATTTTTGGTGGTAGCTTATTAAAAGTTCCAAACATAGCTTTCTAGTTCAGTAATAACTTTGCTTAGACATAGCATCATAAGGAAGCCAAGCCTCTGATTCTGAGCTGGTATTTCTTAGTTTAGTACACACAGAAAAGGACCAGGAAAACTGCTTTTTTACCACCATAAAGGCCCTGAGCCATGTCAGAACTGTAGCTATCAGAATCCTTAGCCAAGTAATTACAGATGTGTTATTCCAAATGCATCCTCAAAAAGAGAAAAGAGACCCAGCTTTTGTTACTGTGAGATGTGAGAGCACTTAGCATGCTTAATCTGAATATGTGCAACAACAGAATGACCCTCAATTTTGCTCAGTATCCAGCCCTGTCAGAATTTTGGAGGAAGGCAAAAGTGAGGAGGTCAGTCAGAAAAGTAGTGATTGTTTGTTCATGCTGAATCCTGCATCCACTCTAACAATTTTAAAGGAATTATAGTGTCAGAAGAGATGTTGATTGCTACAAGGTCATCACAGAGAAGGGCAGAAGTTCTCTGCTAAGATTAAAACGGAAAGGCAGAAGGTGCTTTCTTCATAAAGCTAAATATTTGCAGAGGCATACTTTCTATACCTCTAAATTAGAGAGTAGAGAACTAAAGCATTTCTCATTGAGCCCCTAAAATATTTCTCATAGTCATTTTTAGCCTCTGTTTCCTTGGAGAGATGGTTTCTAGCCCTCACAGTCTGGCTGTGTGGTTTGCATTTCCATGTGCACAAACACTTCCTCAGCATTCCTGGCATAAGCGTGTGCAGCCTCCTGATATTGTCTTGGACTTGCAGCGATTGAGGCTTCTTGTTTGTTTGCAAATTTAATAATGGACAGTTGCATTCTTCAGCAGAAAATTAGTATCTACAAAAACAGTCTAGAATCAAATTCACACTGTTTGCTTTAATCCTTAAAGTGAATTAATTCTGTAGGTTTTTACCAAAGAGGACTTTGTGTAAGAGTTTAGTTGAATCAGCAGTCTCTGGATATATATCCAAAAATGATTGATCACTTTGTTCTTTCCCTTTATATAAGACATGAAGCAAAATTGTTTTATTTTCTTGTATTGTTTGCTGAGAGTTTAGAAATAAAATTAACTTCATGCTTGCAAGAAGATGGAGGGGACAGTTCTTGTTCATCATACAAATGTACAAACGTTTTTTAAAGGGATGAAATGCTTATTGGTTTCATTTTAACCTATGAAAAGGAATTTTAGGATCACTTTTTTAGGGTTTTTTTTTGTGTGGAAGCCTTCAGAACTTCAGAAGTGGGACTGATCCTCTGCAGGAATAGTGAGTAGACTTTGGTATTGTTTAACACCTCGTCTCTCACACTTCTATAGGATGTCATTCTGGTTAAACTGTAAAATTTACCACTGCTGTAAGCATGTATCACCCTCACTTTTAGAAAAGGGGTAACTATTAAATCCTGTTTGTAACGGCAAAGCAGAGGCAGGGACTAATTTATAGGTGGCAGAATGTTGTAAGTACAAGCAAGAATTAGGAATGCTCCTTCCTGAGCTCATGAAGTGAATGTTCACCAGTTACTGTTGATAACACCCTTGTACAGTGTGTAAGAGAAAAAACAGTATAAATGTAACACGGCCACTTGCTACAGTTGCTTGCTTTCTCCTTGAACTTACTTAGAGGTGCGTTCTAGCCTTCTGCCAGTGACCATGCCCTTTTGTTCTGGCACAGGTATCTCTTTCCCAAGTTTACTCTGTGCTGGACTGAATTTGTGGAACTCAAGGTCCACGTGCCTTGTGAAACCCTGCAATACGTGGAGGCCAACTACGGCCCAGAGTGGAAGGTGCCTGTGAAGACGTGGGACTGGAAGAGCTCACCCTTCAATGTGCAGGACAACGGAGTCTGGCCTATCGATGAATGGGACAATGTCATCCAAATCTACTGACCCCTGGCTGTTGACAGAGCCTGTCCCCAGAACTGTCAGTCTGTGATTTCCCAGTGCCCAAAGGTGTTGACATCCGTTCTCTTTGTAACGCCCCATGTGTTTCTAAAGGAGACATTCCCTTTCCTTAACTGGTATTATCTTCCCCTTCATCATGCTTTTTCCAAGTGGGTAAAGGAGAAGATGAAAAGCAACTAGAAGGAAGGAAGCTGAAAGAAAAGCTGCACAAAGGGAGTAGAGGATTGCAGTGGACTTATGGGCAGTTGACTGTTTAAATGTTAACAGTGGCCAGGTGGCATTGACATTCCTGGTGGCCTTTGGCATTTTGATCATCAAAACCTTCGCTGTACAATTCTCAGGCTTGAGAGAAGGTTAGGATGGGAAAATATCAGAGAAGTTCCTCTTTTTTCAAAGGAGATTGTGTGACTGTTTAACCTCAAAACACCTGAGTTAAGAGTACCTCAAATGTGCTTGGTTTGAGACTGGTACATCCCTACCATGAGCAATGGGTTGCTCTTGGGAGTGGAATGTTTCTGTGTCACAGAACCTGTGTGACCACCTACTTTACATCTAGGAGGTACCTGATAATGGTGTAACTAGGTGAATGGAAAGTATTCACATTGGACATTTTTCAAATTGTCCTTTTCTTCTTTAAGAATGTAAAGGTGCATGCTGCTGGGATGGCTTCCCCATGAAAAGAAATAAAATTTTTGTTTTAATGTTCCAGTCCTTGTGTTCTCCCTGTAAAAGGTTTGACCGGATTTTAGGAAATTACAGCTATCCCTGCTTTCCTGCAAGTAGATAGAAATGGGAGTTATTCATAGTTTTCTGTTTCACAGGACAGAGGCTTCTCTCTAAGAGAAAGGAGAAATGTGTACAAATACCAACTGTTAATCAAATTTGCAGCAGCAATCCTGCCAGTCCTCTCAGTTTCAGTTTCTCCTGCCACTGAAACACTGGAGTAAATGATTCAGCTTCTGGCAACAAGTTGTCAGGCTGGTTCTTGAATTGGATAGTAACTTTGTTTGCTCTGCCTGGTTAAAAGAGAGAGATGTGAAATCCTGCTAACACCATTCACTTGCTAAAGTAACCATGACATCATAAGGGATAATTTCTCAGGTAAATTTTTTTTGTATTTTTTCCTTAAAATGGAAAAAAAAGTGCAAATATCCTTGTGATTTTCATGTTCATAACTCTGTTGTCCTGAAATTCTTGGTGTAATAACATGCAGTAAGCCTGTGAGTTTCTCAGATGTGATAAATGTTTAAGAGTGAAAGAAAAGATCTAAGAAAATTATAATCTCTCAAATTTTTGACTTTGTAGATTAAAAGACTAATGAAAAAAAAGCATGTCCCTGAAAGCAAAGATGTCTTGAATAGTTGATTATAACTGTAAGGTATTCTTCAGGTTAAAATGTTTTCTCTTCAGAAGATACAAGTGTGTATTTAACACTAATTAAAAGGAGAGCCTAATTTGCAACTTGAGATGCTGTTTCATCCTTTGTTTTGTCATCTCAGGCAGCATTTAACACACTTCATTGCAGTTGCCGTGACATAATACACAGAGGAAGTTCCTGAAATGTTTCTTACACTGCTTATTGACTGCCTGCCTTTGAGCATTTATTTTTTAATAAAGGTACTTGGATATAACAATGATACTCAGAATAAAGCAGATGCCCACATGTAGGAGAAAGGATCCTTCAGTTGCACAAAAAGATTGCACATTGCACATCTGTCACTCTCTGTGCAGTGCTCTGGGCACAGATTTCCTGCCTGGATACAGATTGGGTGCCCAGGAGTGGTGTGAACATCATGGAAATGCTCTCTTTGAACGTACATCATGAGGCTGATGACTTGGCATTCCCACAGAGACAGCCAGATTGAGGTGTGCTTCCTCTTAGGTTCTCCTGAACTGCCTCATCTGAAATGGATTCTTAATTCTGTGTTACCTTCTTACCTTACTGACTGCCTTCATTTTGGAAGTGCTCTGAGCAGTAGGGTCATTCTTAAATTCTCCTAATGGTCTTAAGCAACCACATGCAAAGTTCCTTGACTTCCCTGTAGCAAATTAAGTTTTTCACATTATTTTTGTGCAGCTGTTAAAGACAGAAAAGTGTTCAAAGCTCCAGAATACTGGCAAGGAAAGATTGAAGAAATAGCATTGCCTGAAGAGAAGGGACCATAAAAGGCTGTTTTCAAAAGCCATAAACAATAGTTACAAGAAAAGGAAGGTATGTGTGTGCTCCATTTCCATGGGTGGTAAGAAATCAAAGTAAATGTGATGAATGCAAATTGATCCACCTGCATAGAAACTGGAGTATTTAACACGTGAAAATGTATAAAATGTGTGACTCTGGGGGTCTCTGAGAACACATCGGCAAATGCCAACCAAGGCTGACTGTAGTTAAGGACTGGCTATAGTTAATGCTGTCTTCCCACTGGACAGAGTTCCTATTTCCCATGATTCCGTAGTACTCCACTTTTTGCTTTTACAAAGTGGAAATTGGAGTCATCATTTGTGTATGAGCTTAAGAAATTTCTACAATCTACTTCTGGAATCACACACTGGAACTCACACTAGGAATGACGATGAATTGCCCCTGGAAATGAGAGAAAGCTGCACCGTCTTGAACACTTGAAAAAAATGTGATTGTTTGCAACAAAAGGGTATATGCAGCTCTTCCAAAAAGGGTATGTCTGGATGGACATGGGATGGACAATGCTTGGCTGCACAAGGCAGGGAGGGTCTGAGGGAGATGCTGACACTTTTCATCTGTCCAGGAGCAATATTCTGACAGAAGAGCCCATGTCTATTCCACCACACTATTCTTTTAATCTCGGACATGGAAGATGGCAGAACTGTGGTGATGCAGGCAGGAGAGGATCCTGGAAGTACAGGTGAGTCTTTCTCTGCTGTACAGACAAAAAAGTAGTAACTGGTCTTGTTATGTCCTTGCTGTTGGAAAAGAGCCTGGGGAGATCCTGGTTGCTGGTGTTAAACAGCTTGCATCCTTTGCTGCTTTAGAATTCTCTGGAAGTCTGAATTCTGTCAACTCAAAAGAAAACCAGTCTCTGCTTTGCACTGCCCATGGTAATTGTTGTGTTTTGCACAGATGAACGAGATGTGTAACAACACAGACACTTCCAAAGACTGGCTTGTCACAGTGCAGTGGCTCCCAGGGATGTGGTTCTGTCCTTTACTCCCCAGCAGAATTCTCTTGAGTTCACACAGCAGTTCAGGAAGCTCAGGGACAGTTGTCTTGCTGCTCACACTTGCTTTCCTCCTCTTAATGTGTTTCTATCATACCGTAAATTGCAGAACAGAACAAGGGAACTTGAAAAACAATGTGCAAGGGCATCAAAGTCTGCCTGGCACTTGTGTTCACTGATCTACACCAGCTGTTTTGGTAAAGTGGCACCAGCAGATGATTTACACCAGCTGATAATCTTGCTTAATAACATTGTGTTTCCTCAGCTCAGCCATTTCTCTTCCTTCTACTTCAAAACCAGGATAAGCCAAGTGGCTCTCTTTGACATAAAGCAAATAATTACAGCACCTTTCACCCATCCACTTCCTGTCACAAAAGTCAAAACTCTTGGGTAAAGCAGCTTCCACAAGGAGCTACTGTTGAACTGTGTGGCCTCTCTTCTTGAGTAGACACTAGCCTTTCTTTATCACTGCCACTGTCCAGAGCTGTGTCTCAGGAGTCGGTTGGGGCAGCAGGAGCATTTTCTGTTGAAAAATCTGTGTGCTTGCTCTTCGGGCTCCTGTAACCATCTCACATTGTCAGCATTCAGGCTTGGTTGCCTGTTGGTAACCTTTTCCAGCTGCACTGGAAGGAGTTCCTAACAAACTTGGAAAGGGAGAGAAGATTAAATAGGGAACAGCCAGTAAAGACAGGAGTCAGGCCAGGCTGTTGGGGTTTGGGTTTGGTTTTTTGGTTTTTGGTTTTTTTTTTTGGTTGTTTATTTGTTTTAATTTTTTGTTTTCTTTAAATTAATTATTTTATTCTAGGAAGTCAAGATACATTTGTGTCACATGGAAAGTGGTCCCTCTGTGACTGACCAGATATCTGGTGTCTTATTCCCTGGGAAACATTTTCTTTATTGTCATGGTTTCAGCTGGGACAGAATTAATGTTCCAGAAGCTGGTGTGTTGCTGTGATTTTGGATTCAGTATGAGCATAAATGTTGATAGCATGCCTGTGTTTTAGCTGTTGCTGTGTAATGCATACCCTAAATCGAGAACATTTCAGTTTCTTATGCTGTACCAATGGACAGGTGAATAAGAAGCTATTGGGGCAGGTGAGCTGAACAATCCAAGGGTTTCAGAGAATATCATGCTCTGGGTATAAACTAGGGAGAAGTTGATTAGTGCTGGGGATGGGATGGGCATCAATCTATGGATTGCTGTCCACCATTTTTTGAGGGGGGGGGTTGCTCTCTCTCTCTTTATTGTTGTTATTGTTGTTGCTATCAGCATTGTATTTTACTTTGTTTTTAGTTATTGAACAGTTCTTATCTCAACCTGTGAGTTTTATGGGTTGTTTTCCCCTGATTCTCCTCCCCATCCCTCTGTGACAGTGAGAAGTGAGCAGATTATACCCCTCTACCCACTCAGTTAACTGATGCAGTGGGTTCTCCTGCATTATTTGGAAGAAAATGAGGTGTTTTTTTCTTTGGAGCATGCCTTCTTGGCCCCCATGTCTGACATCCTCTGCAGCAGTGCAATGTTGCCTCCACTCCTCCAAAACAATATGTCCTGCTCTGTGCTTGGAAAAAAAAGTGTGTTTCTGTGACTCAGTCCCAGCACAGACAGGGAAAAGGATGTTAGTACAGCTTTTGGCTTGACTTGGAATTGTTCTTGGGTGGTGGTGTTTTGCTCTGTGATCCTCATAAATATATGTAAGAGAATCAAGGTTGGGAAAGTCCTCCGGGATCATCAAGTCCAACCTGTGACTGATCACTACTCTCTCAGTCAGACCAGAGCACTGAGTGCCACATCCAGCCTTTTCTTAAACACCTCCAGGGACAGTGACTCTACCACCTCTCTGGGCAGCCCATTCCAATGTCTTATCTCCCTTTCTGTAACAAAATTCTTCCTAATGTCCAACTTAAACCTCTCCTGGCACAGTTTGAGGTCATTTCCTCTCCTGCTGTCCCTGTTCCCTGGGAGCAGAGCCCAATGCCCTTGATTGCCCCCTCCTGTCAGGGAGTTGTGCAGAGCCAGAAGGTCCCCCTTGAGCCTCCTTTTCTCCAGGCTGAGCCCCTTTCCCAGCTCCTTCAGCTGCTCCTGGGCTCCAGACCCTTCCCCAGCTCTGTTCCCTTCCCTGGACACGCTCCAGCCCCTCAATGTCCTTCTTGCCATGAGGGGCCCAGAGCAGCCCCCAGGATTTGATGTGGTCCCTCAGCAGTGCCAGCACAGGGACGGTCACTGCCCTGCTCCTGCTGCCACACCATGGCTGGGACAGCCCAGAGGCCATTGGCCTTCTTGGCCACCTGGGCACCCCTGGGCTCGTGTCCAGCTGCTGTCACCAGCACCCCCAGGGCCTTTTCCAGCTTTTCAGCTGCTTTTCCCCCAGCCTGGAGCTGCAGGGGCTTGTTGTGACCCAAGGGCAGGACCCAGCAGTTCCCCTGGTTGTACCTCACCCCATTGGCCTCATCCCATGGATCCAGCCTGTCCAGACCCCTCTGCAGAGCCCTCCTGCCTCCAGCAGATCCACGCTCCCACTCATCTTGGTGACATCTACAGATTTATTAATGGCAAATTCAATCCTCGTATCTCCAACATAGCTGGAAACTTAGGGACACCACCAATGAAGGAGTTTGGGACCCATCTCCATTAAAAACCCTCCATGTGCTGCCTGTAGTCACCTGTGATGACTTCCCAGCACTGCTGATGCCTTTAGCCCCTGGCTATTTGCTGCAGCCATTTCTCTGGGTTAATGATGCCTCTGTAATGCCTTTGAAGTTTGATCAGAAAAGTGCCTGTTCTTTCTCGTTGAGATAAAGCTGTTGCTGAGGTCAATGTGCTGAGACCACCGTTAGCCTCTTCCTTGCCAGTCTTTCACAGCCACTTTGCTGCAGGCAGCTAATGAAGTCAGCCAATTAATCTGCTGCCCCTCAGCCCTTCAGGGATCTGCCTTTCCCTTCAGCACAGCAGAGCTATTCTAACCTCTGAGTAAAGGTCCACAAAATCTCTTGTGAACAACACAAGGAAAGACCCAGAAAATACTGTTACCTGTTCTTTGACCACCAAATCCTCCAATCCCTCCCAATATAACTTCTGAAACTCTCTGGTTGTTATCCAGTCCTCATGAAAGTGTCATCTGGTAGGCTAGCATGAGGCTGGTTGAAGCCTGGAGATGGGTATTTTGGATTTTGGCCAGAGGGGTGACCAAACTGCCACATCTCCCATCTCACTTTTTGAGGCAAGGGAGTTTCATTGAGAACTTCCACTAAAGTGATATGAGGCTTTGCCACTGAGGCCACACAAGGCCTGATTTCACCTACAAATGGGCCTGAAAAGAAGGAACCTGTTTGAAGTGTGGCTAATGCAACTTCTGTGATGGTGAGCAGCAGTGCACATGCTGAGAGTTAGAGTCCTCAAAACGTGTGACAGAGAGTCGTCCTTACCTGTGGCACTAATCATTGCATTACTCCACAGCACTAGCAAGGACTAAGGTAGAAATGCAAAACTCTACCAGGATGCTTTCTATCTTGCTAAAGTCTTACTGCCAAAAAACCCTAATAAAAGTGTGTGCAGCAATGGCAGCTGGAAACAACAGATGATACAGATTAAATTGCTTTGTAATTGTGCTGACTGTCAAACCATGGAAGGTCTTGTGTTTATTAATTTTGTGTGGTTTTGTGTGACTGCCTTTCTCAGACTCTTCATCCAAAGGAGACTGGAAAAGGATTTTCTGAATCTGAATTAGTGTGATATCTGAATAATGCCCCGAGTCTGTGCAGAAATGGGTGTCCACCTCCTGGAAAGGCAGCATTGTCCAAACAGAATGGCCTTGGTGTGTTCCCTGTAAACACTGCAGGTGCTGGGGAAAAAAGAGCAGGAAAGGATGAGCACCAGAGGGTGTTCTAATAGTTTTCCGCAACTCATCAAGGTTGCTTTATAGGAAAATGCCTGACTTTGGCCTGTTTGAACAGAGGGGAGGGAAGAGGGAAAACTGACAGGGACTTGGGAGTCCATAACTTCACAGGTTAGGGCCCTTTTTTTT
>VWYP01033934.1:61319-84996 GCA_013400435.1 Pycnonotus jocosus
ATGTGAGGAAGTGGGAAAACATGAAATAGAGGGAAATGTGTGTAAACTCCTTTTTCCTGTTCTGATCCTCAGTTGGTGCAAAGAGGGAAGGCCGCTGATGCCAGCCCAGCTGCTCTGGTTTGCACTGGAAAGGGAAAATCCAAACCACCCACCAGGTGGGCACTTCTGCCCTCCCACACACTGTGGATCAGGATCAGCTCTAACAGTGACCAGTTGCAGCTGGGAGATTTCAGGCTATTCTTCCTTGTCCTCCCCAGCCCTCCCCCACTGCTCCCCGGTCCGCGTTCCATCCCAGAGACCTGGGACACAAGCAGGGGCTTTAATTTATAGGGGGAAAAAATGTCAGTGCTGACAGGCAGAGTGGTGGGAGTGGAAATGAGTTGTGCTGATAAGCCCTTCTGACTGTATTTTATTTTACTGAGGTTCTTAACAAACAATCTTTATGAAAAGCAAACCTGGCTTATCAGGCTAATGCAGATTGTCTGAAATCCTTATCTCCGTGGGCCAGTTAGCTGGAGTGATTCCCTTTTCACAGGGAATAGAGAATGAAGAGCTGCACACAAGCCTCGCCCCCGCCTCCTTGCAATCACTGCCATTTACTGGCAGTGAACCGAACGGCTCTGATTTCCAAACTCATAAATAACGCAGGGCCCCAGAGCTGAGCTGTCCTGTGTTCCCAAACAGTTGTTCAGCTGCACAGGGAGCCGGAGTCAGCCGGGAGGGGTCCAGGGGCAGGGCGGGACAAGGGAGAAAGGGAAGAGCCCCCTGTTTGTTGCACCTTTTTGAGAACACTCAGCGTTTAAGTGACACCTAATGCTGGAGCAGCATAACCTCTTCACAAGATGCATCCCTCCCTCTCACCACTGTGAGCAGACCTAGACCATGACATTTGAAAATGTTTCCTTGTCATGATTTTTGCTCCATAACTTTTCCTGCTGTCTGCTGGGGAGGAGCTGCTGCTATTTGTATGTTGAAGATTTATTGTGAGAAATGTGCCTGCTGCTCAGGAGAAGGGTTTTTTTCCTTCATTCTCTTTGTGCTGTCTGTGTGTTTTCTGTGTCTCATGTGGGTCAAGTTTGTGTGCCTGGGGAATGGATGGCAGCTAAATAGTTCTGCTGTTTTTTCTGGAGATGGAAGCATGGAAAAAGGGTAATAGCAGCTGTGAGGAAATGTTTTTCTTCTGGCTGCTGAGCCTCTGGGGAATTATATATAAAATCCCTCTCTGAGAATACACGACGGAGTAAACAGATGCTGCTGTTGTCTCTGCTGTCTCTGTGATCTGTGGAAATGTACTCCTTTGCTGGGACACCATGAGACGCCAGATGATCTGCACCAGATCCTAGCCCTTCAACTCCTGTACTGAAGTAACAAGACCAAGTCAAGAAGGGGCCTGACTTGTACCCACCAGCATGTACAAGTTCCTTTCACATCAATTTTGTCTTTGCCATTTTGAATGCTTTTCTGATCAAGAAACAAGGGTCTAGATTCAACAATCGTGAAGTGTAAGGAGGTGGCACAGAGCTACAGCTGTAGAGGAAAATAAGGCTCTGTAGGAAACAGGTTTCCTACAGCACATGGTGCAGAGAAATTCTAGTGGGGTTGCCCTTGGTTCCTTGTTGCGGCTGACATCTGGGAAGATGCCACCATGTAGGATTAATTTAGCAACAGAGATTATCTTTCTCAAAGCAAGAGAACTTGCATATCCCAGGATGTAGTGTTATCCCTTTCTGTAGATACTACTTAACTCCTAAATCCAGGAATATTAATTACACCAAAGCATGGAAATATTTTCACAACAGCTCTGCCATGGAGAGAGCATGGAGAAACCACTGCCATGGACACCTTGGACACTTTGCTGGACACCTCAGACGTGCAATTGCTGTTCAGCCCAGCAGGTCAGCCAGCAAGCTGGCATGGGTCATTTCTTCCAGGCAGCACTGAGGGCTGAACAGTGAAAGGACATTTCTCTGTATCACAGCTCCCTGAAAAAACCCAACCCTCTCAAGAGTGATGGCTGTGCACATACAATGTGTCTGTCCCCTCGTGGCTGCTTCTCAGCCTTTGTTCTTGTGCTTTTTAGCTTGAAGTCAGAAGCATTTCCCCCTCTTGATTAAGAAGAGAAGGAAAATTTGGATGAGCAAACAGGCAGGATGACTTCACCATACTCTGCAACCTCCCTGTTTTACTAGGCCACTGTGTTCCATTGTTCATTCACACTGTGGGTAGGAGTAAGGAAGATACACCGTGCTGTAAATCTGTTTAGGTGGTGTGTGTGAATGGCAGCTGTCAGGCAGGTCTTCAGAGACAAATGCAGCAGTCTGAGTCACAAGTGAATATGTAAAGCATCTCCAGACCTTGCTGTGAGGATGGAGTGTGTTCCTGGAAACAAAGACTCACAATTAGTCTTGGGTGATTATATTGCAGCATATCTACCCGGGAGGGGGATTAAATTTGGTTGTATCTCTGTTCTTCTAGGAAGTTCTGTTTTAGTGTCCTTGGGATGTTCTAAAACCTTTTATAGTTGCCCGCCTTACAGATGTCCTTTGTATAATGGGGGGGAAAAAAAATCCAAATTCTTCCTCTTTCCCTGGTTTTGATGTGAATGTGTGTGGGAAGGTCCAGCTCACAGTATTTTTTTTTTTTCTCCTGAGTTTAAAATCTCTGTGTCCCCAGTTCTTTTCATTCTAGTGTTCACGTTTCTCAGTTTGGATTTTCAACACTTCATCATGGGTGGATGCTTGGGGTGCAGACTTGCTTCTGTGGAAACTGGCAGATGCTGAAGGCACCTTGTCTTGCTAGGACCTGAATTTCAGCCATCTCTCTTCGGGGAGAGCTGGACCCAGACCCAGTCAATGCTCTTATGTGGTGCTGAGTTTTGTAGTGTGCTCAAGGAGCTATGGCATTTATCTGTCCTTTCAGGTTTGTTTGTTTTTTTGTTTTTTTGTTGGTTTTTTTTTTTTTTTTCAGCTGGCCTGCTGAATGGTTACAGGAGAGAACTGGAACTGGAGAGAACTGGAATCATTTAACCTGAAGAAAGGGAGGCTTGGGGTGCAAGTACCTTATTTTTCTTTCAATTAACTGGAAGGGGGTCAGTAGCAAGGTGGAGATCGATCTTCTCTGCCAGGTGACAGAACAAGAGGAAACAGCCTTAAGTTGTGCCAGGGGAGATTTAGATTGGATATCAGGCAAAAATTTCTCCTCTGAGAGCTTTGTCAAGCACTGGAACAGGCTGCACAGAGAAATGGTGGAATCACCACCTCTGGAGAGATATAAAAGACACATAGATCAGACACTTAGGGACATGTTTTATGGTGGACTTGGCAGTTAATGGCTGGGCTTAATGATCCTGGAGGTCCTAGAGCAAGGGCTGGGCCTGGTTTGTTCCCAGCTGAGCAAGACACAGGGGAAACTGTGATTTAGGTCCTTGCATGTGCAGGACCCTTCTACCCAGCTCCTTTCATGGCAGGTCAGGATGCGCCCCTCTGCTGGCCACAAGGAACCTGGGAGGAGCCACACGAGATGGCCGTTTTCAAAGGTGATAGCTGTACCTGATAATGCCAACTGGCCCAGCTCTCATTTCATTTTCCCAGTCACTGATGCAGACAGATCAATTAGGGTCTGCATGCAAGGAGCTACAGCTCCTCAACCCTCCCCCGGATAATAATAAAAATATGCCTCTGCTTTTCTCCTTCCTTGAAGTCCCCAGGAGAGTATTAGCTGGTGCTGCAGGTGCAGCCACCCTGCAGGGTGGTGAGAGCAATGAATAATAAGGTTTTTAGCTCAAGCACACTAAGGCTGTTCAGCAGCCATTGGATAATCCTCTGTTAATCAGATTATGTAAATTACTACTTCAGCATCCCTATCCCATCTCTTGTCCCCCTGCTCTCCAAGCTGGAAATAAAAGGCACTCTAAAAAGGAACATTTAAACTGCAAAAAGGCAGCACTGTTGAAAGGGGTGGGCAGAGGGTGCTGGGATGAGGAGCAGAGGAGCAGGGCTTTGTTTCCATGCAGGCAGGCAGACATTCTGCCCTGGCCAAGCAGTAGGAGACACCAGCAAACAGAAGTGGGTGTTGCCTACGCATGAGCACTGCCTTTGTGCTGGGCTGGGGAGGGCAAAGCTGGTGCCTTCCTGGACTGCAGTTTGCCCCAGAGGATGGTACCTCTGGTGTGCTGGAAGAGCATCCTCAAACTCCTTGGAGCACAGAGACCAGAAATGTTTGGACATGGTGGAACTCCTGCTGTGCAGGGCCAGGTGTTGAGCTGATGATCCTTGAGGGTCCCCAACTCAGCTTATTCTGTGATTCCTGCCTGTTACTTTGCATTTGAGATGTGTTATAAGCTTGTTCATTCACAGTGGAAAGCCCAGCACCTCAAAAAAGGTTTGGTTGAGAGATGTTGTCACCAGCTGGGACCTGGCCCCTGAGCACAGCAGCTGAACTGAAGGAAGGTACAGCTTGCCAACAATAATCAGTGCCTGCAAAGCCTGGACTTGTACTGGTCCAAACCTGCTCCTGTGCTTTAGTGCAGGCAAAGTAATCACCTCCTCTGGCTTTAGGTTTGGTACAGGCTTGTGTCTTCCTGAAACATAGGCCAGGAGCCCAGGCAGTCCCACTAGCACCTTCCTCAAGTTTGACCAGTGCTCAGAACTTGGCTTATGGTTCTCGCTTGGTCTCTGAGGCTGTCACATTTTTCATCCAGGGAGAACTGATGGTATTTTTTTTACCAACTAGACTAGAAAGCTGGAGAAGGCAAGGGAGGTCAGTTGCAACTAAAACAGAGGAGCTGAGAGCTTGTTAATTCTTTGTGTGTCCGCTGAAAATGACCCAGAAAATGAAGCTGAGCTACATTTGTGGGTAAGGTACTCCTGGATGAATGCAACTTGTTTGTGACAAGGATGAGGCTGCCCCTGTTGTGGGAGGTACAACCAGGGCTTTGCACTGGGCTTTTGGTGCTCACAAATGGCCAAGAGAATTTGCTCCCCAGTCCTTCTCAGTCATTGAACACATATCCTGATATTTATGTCTTGTTCACTCAGGGTCTCGAGGGCTGTTTAAAATTTGTACAAACAGGTTCATATCCTGCAGGTTTGATGGGTCCAGCAGGTCACAGGGCACATTAGGGTTTCATGGGCTCAGGTGACAGACACAGGTGGGGTGGGGACACACTGCTGTGTACACAAAGGACTTTCTCTGGTGTCAGTGGAGCTGCTTCTCTGTGCAGTGGTGTGAGAGGCTGGGACATGAGCTCTGGAGGAACAATATTCATGGCCAGGTGGGGAAAATGAACACTCGGGTCTGAACTATTAGGAGCGTCTGCCTGGCCCTGAAAAATTTTGAAAATGCAGGTGATCAGATATGCATCTTGCGCAGTTCTCACCTGGAGGAATCTTGTCTAAAATTTGTCTTTCTTTGTCTCTCATTGGCTTCTATAGAGGCAGAGGAAAGTAAAGGCATGTTTATCATGGTTGTGTGATGGCATACAGGTGAATTAAAAGAGTGACGGGGTGATTCCTGCATGCTGCAAGTAAGCACTGTTCTGTAGTAACTGATGCAAGTTCGTCCCTTTGCACCAGCTGAGCAACTGAAATACAGTAATACTTAAAAAAGTATTGATCAAAATTGATTAAAAAAGCTCAGAAAATACTTAAAAACAATGGAAACAAAGCCATTGAAAAGGAAATTTGAAACTATACCATCTCTCCACCATCAAGGCAGCAATATGGGCATATGTTCATAATTCAGCAAAGTAATAGGATGGAATAACTTTAAAAGTGAAGGAAGAAAGATACCATTAAGAGTTAGAATAGTGAGTACAGCACATCCTAGTTTTTCAATATGAGATGAAATGTGCAATAATGAACTCCTGAAAGGATGCTTCATTGGAGTGACCCTTTGCACACACATGTACTGCTGGCCCTGTAAGAGGAGCAGCCCCAAGCACCAAACCCAGGACCTCTCCTTCGAAGATTTCAGCCTCAGCCATTCCCATGCAGCAACCTGCTCTAAGAGATGTTGGAGGATTCACAGCAAATTCCCTCCTTTTTTAAAAGAGTTCACCTCAACGAGCAAGCTACATGGTTCCAAAGACTTGTATAGGAAGGAAGAGGACTTTCCAGACTGAGAGAGATCTCCAAGACATCAAATCCACATGGCTGGGAGTTGAGGGTTTTGCCTGAAGTCATACTGGAAATTAAAGCTCTTGGTCTCTTGACAACTTTTTGTCATTAATTGTAAGTTTGTTGGCCTGGTTTAGGGCAAATTTGGGAAGAAACCTCCAAATGTGGTCCCTCAGCTTGTTTGGGAAAAGATCTCCTTGCAGAAAAGTGGAAAAAACTGTTTATTCAACAAGCAAAGTATTCACTAGCATAAAAATGAATAATATTAAACAATAAAACCTCTTGGTCTCTGTAGAGGTGGCAAATTGAGAAAGTCCTTGCTGTGAGGTATAGCTCGGCTTGCTCAGTCTCTCATCAGTCCCTCCAGCACTGGAATGCAGCATCCCCGGCTCAGTGGACCACAGGTGTGAGCTCCTGGTGTTTTTCTGGGTTTCCAGTCCAGAGTAGCCTGATCAGATCTAAGAAAAAGAAAAAAAAAAACATGATCCGGGGAACTTCTCTGCCTCAGCTAACAAAAAACTCCCTCCCAAAAAACAAAAAAAACCCCACCCCAAAAAACTAAAAACCCCTCCTTAACTAAAAAGCAGAGCTCTCTCGCTGTCTGTCTGTGCTGCAGACAACACTGTCTGTGTGAAGGATGAGGAGGAGTAAGTGCAGTTTCTGCAAACAAACTCCGAGCTTCTCTCTCTGCCCCTTCACTCTCAGAACCAGTCTTAAAGGTGCAGAACTTAATATCCAGCATAAACAGGACAGACGACATGGGATACAAGCATCATAAAGTCACCCCAGGACATTTGTTGTAGAAGGCACACCTATGGCACACCTTTTGGGGCTTTTGGTCTGGTCAGAAAGATTTTCTCAAATTCAGCTTCACATTTCATTTCATTTTTTTTTTTTTTTGAGTGATGCTGATGTGGTTGCCTTATTGCTGCATGCAACCTGGCTGAGCTCCATGTTGTGTGCCCCTGAAAGTGGCAGCTGCTTATCCTTTCTGGTGCCAGACTTGTTTTCCCCTATTTTAGGTGACTTCCAAGAACTTTTAATGTTGAGATGCATCTGTGTCAAGTGGAAAATTAGCTGTTTGTCTCTTTCCTTGCTCCTAGTGAAAAGGTTTATAGGCACATTAGGTTATCAGTCTCTTTATTCTGTGGCTAAACATTTCCTTCAATGCTATCAGCAAATTTCAGCATTAAAAAGGAGAAGATTTTTGGCTTCTGGAATTAAGCCAGAAAGTGTGGCCAGAATTTAAAGCACCCCCTGATGCATCTTGTTAACACTAATAAGAGCTTCAAAATACTATGAAAAAGCTTCAGATGATGAAAGTTTAATATTTCAGCAGTCTGCATGCAGCTGCTATTCTGAACCTCAAGCAGCCTCCTTCAGCTCAATATACTCAAAACCTATTAATCTTAATTATGATTTTAAAGGGTTGGAGCCCAGATGTGCATAATTGCTTCTTCTTGTTCCCTTATGTAGAGCAGGGCTCTGAACTCACAGTGATAACACAGCTGTGTGTTTGCAGCTCCTCACTGTCCTTTTCTGGCCCATCACTCTGTGTGTGTTTTCATCAGGCTCACCTGGGTCACCTCACAAAGCAGAAAAAATTACTTGAACCCAGGCCCATCCTCTGAAATCTCTGCTCATATTTAGGCAGGATTCTCTGCTATATCCTGGTCACTTGCAAGTAACAGTTTTGCTAGAGAAAGAGAGAGTTTGAGGTCTGGCCAGTGGGAATCATAAATATCTGTTTGTACATCTGATCATCACTGTGTCTTGGAGAGGCTTCTCTTGGCCCTGGAAGTTGTGCAGCAGGATAAAGCCTTTTGCTCCTGCTGGCATACCACATAGTCCCCCACATCAGAAACAGATTTTCTTCCTTTTAGGAAGACAACAATGAGGGTTATGCCCCTAGTTTGTTTCAGGGGCTTTTCATCCTGTCATGCAGAATTTCAAAAAGAGACCCAGTTTTGAGATGTTCACACTTTGCAGCCATCCACGTGTTCTTGATCTCTTCAAAGTGGCTGGCTCTCAAATTTCCCACTTCACAGAGTCACACATGGAAGTGCAGTTGCATGAGACAGAGCATTCAGTCTGCTGCTTCATCCATGTCAAGCAGTTCCCAGTGGCTGTGGTGCAGAGGTGAGGTGGCTGAAGTGACCTCCTAATATCACACCTTACGAAATACATTTGTATTGAAGGTGTCCCCTTCAATTTTCATGAACTGGTGGTAACAGATGGCTGGTGAAAACCAGACCTATTGCAGGTGAAGAATTGCCCCATACTCCAGGGAAACTGTTAGGATGTATTCCTGCAGAGATTTTTGTAAGGAGGAGCAAGCCCAGGGCACAATGTTGCTTCCACAGCTCTCGTTCTTGGCTGAGCTACACTATCCTGGCAACAATGAGTTGGCCTGTGGAAAGGTAATGCCAGGACTGCAGGGATGGACTGGTAATGTGTTCACCTGCTGCCAGGTCACTGACAAGTATGGAGAGGAAGATGAATGAGACTGATGTGGTTCATGGGTGCCAAGTAATCACAGCTCAATAGGAAGCTTAATAAAGACACAGCGAAGCAGACTCTGACGTACAACCCCTTCAGAGCAGTTTAACAGGGTGAAAAAGACCTTTGAAGCTGGTATAAAAGTCAGTAGCCCTGTGCCATCTCATGAGCATTCCCAGTGCTGGCTTTGCACTTGGGGCCTCCTGCCCAGTGCCTGGCAGTGGGTCCTGGTGTGCCCCAGTGCAGGACAAAGTATTGCCGTGTTTGCACCCTTTCCTGCCTAGATGCATGAGTGGGAATGAAAAGCAGTCCATCCTACCCCTCTCCCTGCAAGGAAAGAAGCTTTCCTGATTGTGTATTTTACAGTGCTTTGTCTGGACAGGTTTTGAAAGCTCTAGGCAGTGAAGTATCCAAGTAGTTAAGGATCAAGTGCCTCATATCTCTTCCCTTTCTAGACCTAAAGCCCCCTTCCCTACTGCTGCCTGCTGGCTGGAGCATCTCAGGGCAGGTTTTGGCTACATAATAGGTTGGAGGAAGTAACAGAGAGGAGGGGCACTCTCCAACTCTCCAATGTAAATTACATGGAAATTAGGCTTCTGTGAGGCCAAAGGCCCCTCCGGAATAGGGCCTTTAGTTAACATAACACTTGTGCTAAATGAAGCGGTTGACACAGCTTTCAGGCTGTAGTGCCAGTGTTAATTTACCGTGTGAAAGGGCTGAACCTTCAGTCGAGTTCTGCAGGGAACAGCTCTGCCCCGGCAGGGACCCGAGGCTCATTCTCTCTGGAGAGCAACCGCATCATTCCACTGCTGGCTTATTAATATTTATGGGGCAATCTTGTTAGCTGAAACATTCTCAGTGCTTTTAAAAGCCCAATAGGTAAGCACTGCTGAGCCATCTTACTGTTTGGGGTGAGCTGCTCTGGGTAATAGCTGAGCTTTCCTGGGACTTGTCAAAGGGAAGTGGTGGAGTGTACCAAAAGCTGCTTATCCTGGGTCAGAAGTTTTCCCGTCCCATTCATGGATTATGAGCTGGGGCTTCTCCTTCCCCGCCCCTTGCTCTCCTTTGTATCTTCAGGATATTTCCTGTTGCTCCAGAGCATAAGCAGGTATCTTGCTCTTGTTGTCCCTATTTGTTCTTATGTACATCCAAAGCAAACTCCCAGTACTCAGTGGAGAAGTGGATGGAGGAGCAGAAAAGATTGGATGTGTCCCAAAGGACCCGTATGATTGCAGTAAGGCTAGCTGGCCTGTGCCTGGGGAAAATTTTTCACTATTTCATTACTATTTTCATAGAAATAAAAACTGGTTTGGGTTGGAAGGAGCATATAAAGGCCACCTAGTCCAACCTCACTGGACTGCAATATTTTCAACTAGATTTGGTTGCTCAGTGCCCCATCCAATGTGACCTTGAGTGTTTCCCGGGATGGGGCACCCACCACCTCTCTGGGCAACCTGTGCCAGTGTTTGACCTATAAATGAGTGGTTACCCAGGGCAAGGATGAGGCTGGATGGACCAGTCTCTGGTGTGGACACAGACGCATGATTGGGGTGGGGTTGTTCTGCAGGTTTTGGGTTTTCGCACTCAGATGTCACCTTGTTTGCTTGTTGTCCTTGAGCAGAGAGGAAGCTTTGGGGACACCTCAGCAACGGAGAAAGAAGTCTGTGTTTCACTGACCCTACATTTTAGCCACAGGGGCATGGTGCTGACTCATCTTCGCTGTAAAAGCATGAGTTAAATCTTCAGTGCACCGCCTGGGCCCTGGAGTGACGGGCAGGCTGGAAAAGGTGTGAATTCACACCTGTGGCCTCCTGCTGTCACACAGAGTGACGCAGAGGGACAGCCAGGGCTTGGGGCAGCACTGGGACAGCAGCAGCTGTTGTTGTCCTCTGGCTGCAGAAGGTGCCAGCTGTGACTGCAAGTGAAAAGGAGCTTCCAACAAAGACGGGAGCACAGGATCCACTTGCCTGCACATGTTCAGCCCCCAGCTACACCTCATGTCCTGTTAGAGCAGAGCAGGAGCTTCTTTCTTCTTGGGAGTGCAATAAGTACACCAGCCTGTACCTCGGTTCTGAGTCACGCTAAAGAGGCTTTTTGAAAGCGTCATCTTGGTCTCTGGAACCACTGACAAGCTCAGAGCTGGATAAATAAGTGAAATAATAATAATAAAAAAATCTCCAAACAGAAGAGGAAAAAGAGGGGAAAATTTGATTATTGCTAATGTCAGTTCCATCCCATCCTGCAAAGTTCACCTGACCTAGCCAGAGCCAAGTTAAGTGACTAAAGCTACCGCCTCACACCAGCCCCAGAAAAGGGAAGGGGGCATGTGGTGAGCAGAAAAAAGGCAAGACAGAGAGAATCTCCTGGGAGATGCAAAACAAGCTCCCTGGATTGCCAGGACTAGTGGCGACACGCGCCAGACAAAGGATCTGCTACTCTATAAATGAGGCAGCCGGGACCAGCGCTAGGCTGACTCTGGCAAGAGCAAGCTCTGGGGCCAGGCACTGGAAAAGCAGTCGGGAAAGAATCACAGCAAGCGCCTGATTTTGCTGCCTGTTCGCACCCGACCAAGTTTCCAGAGGCACAAGTACCAGAAAAGTAAGTGACAATGGCCTCTTCTCTTTACAGCTATCCTCCCCTCTTTTGGTCTTATTTTGCAACTTTCTTAGGAAAGACAAAATTTCCCCTCAGAGCAGGGAACATCCTTAAAGAAAGGGATTTCTGCAGTGGCCTTTTATAAATTCGCTGGATTTTCATTTCTTATTGTGGCACCTCTGGTTCTTGTCATCAAAAGTTTAAGAGTAAGGAATCTCATCTGACAAACAGCCACTTAGAGATGGCTGCATTTCATCAAGTGAAGACAATTTGTCCTGTCTCCTTCCAAATTCCTAGCATCCACAGAGACTCAGTGAGTCAACCTTACCAGAAGAAAATATTGATTGGCTTTACTGCTTTTGAGAGAAATGGTGGTGAGATGTGGAGGAAACTAAAGTGATTTTATAATCACTGTTTTTTAACTATTCCTAGATTTTCTTACAACTATATAATTACACACTAGGCAAACTCATTTATAGCACTACAAACTGCTGTAAGTCAGAGTTATTGCACTGGTGCAAAAGGATTAGATAGAGCATCATACACTCCCTGAGTTCAGAACTAAAACTTAAGTGAATTCTCCAATGCTGTCTGATATTTAAAACAAATTCCTTGCAAAAGCACAAATAATCATGTATTAATTATTCACTAGACTGTGTGGAAACTCACTGGCAGTGTCAACAGGTAAAGGTGCAAGGAATCAGTTTTAAATTCCAATCCTCACATATTTAAAAATACCTCCATTCTTTACTGGTCATCTGTGTCACAGCTGATGCAGATGCAAAATATATAGGTATTTGAATTTTTTTCAGTTCAACTTCAGTGCATTTAGGAGAAAAAGCTTAACTTTTTTTTTTTTTTTTTAATTTTCAGTTCTCCTGTTAAATATTAGTAACTCTCAGATTTGTGAAAAAACTTTTGAAACTGACAATATAAAACATGTTTCCATTTCCAGGGATAGCCTTCTGCATAAAAACTATTTGCCTGAGAAAGTTAATAAAAACCAAAACATGCATGTTTTTTGAAGCAGCTATCTTTGTCCTTCCTGATTTCCTTGTTACACTACATAACAATATTTAATTTTCAGATTTTTTTCCATCATACATTTCTATATTATTTTACAGACACCAAAAAACCCCAAAACAAACAAAAAACATCCTCCTCCCCAAACCCAACAACCCCTGCCCATCACCCTCCCCAATAATCTAAAATAAATGCAGCTTGTTTTTACTGTCTGTTTACATAAATCTTTANGCAGCCCCACAGAGGTTGGTGGCAAGACATTCAGGGGCAAATGGGGTTGTGCTCCTTGTCTTGCAGCGCTTTGTATCTCACTTTTTGTATCTCACTTTTTATCTCTACATTTTGCCGTGGTGGCCACGTTCCTCTGTGTTCAAGGTGACCTCTGGTCTTAGGCACAGCAGGCACTGCTGTAACCCAAAGTGGCCAGCAGCCTAGTTTGAGCTTTGGCAGGAAGACAGGGCTTGGCTTGGATGCTATCAGACCTCCAGTTTTGCTTTGGCTGCAGTCACAGACAGATTTACCACCAGCCTCAGAGCAGAGATGGATAAAATGCAAAAGCAAATATTGTTTAGGGGCCACATCTGAACATAATAAATATCTACATTCCCCATGATGCAAATGTCCTTTGCAGACCTGGATTTTCCCCCTTCTGCTCCAACAACTGCTCTAACAGTGTGAGCTGCTGCAGGCTCTCTGCTGACCTGTAAGACAAGCAGCATCTGGTCCCACTCCTCACTTACCTCCTTCCTTCCAAGAATGAGGATGTGGCCTGCCCTACATACACAGGCAGGGCAAATGTTTCCTGCTATTCACAGCTGCCCTCCAGCCTTGTTGTGGCAGAGAGAGAGAGGCAGGAATGAGTGATGCAATGAGGTGGGAGAAATATCAGTGCGGAACAGGGTTTTGCACACTGGGTCTGGGAAAAAAAAAACAACAAAAAAGAGACCTGAAGAACTCTTAGAACAGAACCAAACTGTTTTCCTTCTTTACCTGCTTACCTTAAAGCATGGGGAGGGTGTCTCTGTGTAGTATTTGGGCTGCTAATTTGGCAGAGGCTCTTGTTAAAGGAAACCCACAGGAATTGTTGTCCAGGCCAGAGAAGCACTTTTCCAAGAGAGACTCTCAGATTCTCTGGAACAGAAAATACCACAAGTGCAACTTTAGCAAATAAATGCTAAACCTTCTGGCAGAGTGTTGCTTTCTCAGTTTAGCAAGTTGTCATGCCCTGCCAATGCACTGGAACTCCATTAGCAAAAGCTGTTGCAGCCCATGAGTGAGTTCTTTATTTTTTTTTTTGTGTAGAGCTGTGGTACAACTCATTTTTCTGTAAAGAACCGTAGAAAATATTGAGCAGAAGGGAGACACATGAAAAAAAAATCCAACAACACCAAAAAACCACCAAACCCCAAAAAGGCCCACTCCCATGTGCAGAGTAAACCTTTTATTGAGCTACATCTCTACCACTATTGTCAAGTTCTTGCCCACATACTTTGTGCTCTCCCAAACTCCATCGAGGTGGCAGCCTATTCACTACTTTGCAGATCTTGCTTTCACAAGGCAGGCCTAGAGGGCATGATGCCACAGTGTGCATGCTGTGGAGTCTGTGGAGTCTTTTTTTCTCAGAAAGCAGAGAGCTCACCACTGCTGAAGACCTGCACCCTTCAGAAGGGTAACTGGATTACAGAGCTCAGCAACTCAGTGGCAGCACTGGGTCAGGTGAAAGACCTGCCCCTTGAAACTGTGATCACATGCAGTGTTAGTAATCCCAAACACAAAGGATGACTTAGTCCTGAGACCTTCACACAGCTGCTTTTGAAGACTCCAGTGATTTCCTTTTTCTAAAGGTTCAGTGAGAGCACAAATGTGGCTGTGAGAATTTCTGTAAATGCAGCCCTTAAACAGGAGGGCTCCCAGAAGCAGAGATTCTACTGTGTGCATTTTGCCCTAGATTTACAGACTCTAAAAAAGGTAAATCACTGTGTCAGCATGGACTGGTTTTTATAGTGCTTTTGCTGCTCTGCTTGACTGTGTACCATGGTGTGATTGTCAGATAACACCCCCAACAGACGCATGAGGCAGAGAAAGGAGCCCTTGTTTACTCCTGAAGTAGTTCTTCTTCTCACATCTTATTTGAAATAAAATGAAGTTCACTGATAGTGTAAGGAATCACCCTGGGGATGCAGGGAAAGGCTCTTCTCATTCGTTATACCAGCACTGCAAGGCTGGGCCACACTTTGCTTGTGCCTGCTCTAACACAGAAATTATTATATACACTTGACAGTTTTTTCTCACAAATCTTGCAGAGGTTTATAAGCAGGAGGGTCAAGGAGGTGCAGGGAAAGGAAAAAAAAAAAAAAAAAAGAGAGAGAGAGAAAGAAAAAGGAATTTGCCTGAGGCAGGGGAACCACAGAAACACCGTTCAACTCCCTGGTTGCCAGCCCAGCATTCACTCTGAGCATTCACTCTCAGATCTCTCTGTGTCCTTGTCCACAAATGCACCTATGGGATTTCAGGTGGGAGACACTTTGGGAAGGGTCTGCACTGAGATATAGGGAGGAATCAATGGGGAGAGTGAGCTGAGGAAAGCTGGGGGGAAGAACCTGTACCTAGACATAAGCTGCTCCTCTTGCAATCCACCAAGCTGGAGTGCATTGTTGTCTCTGCCCTTCCTTCCCCTCCTAAACCAAAGAAAGTCGCTGAAATCCAAGCGGCCATGCAGCAAACTGTGCATGGTTAAGCTTCAAGAAGTAAGTTTATTCCTCCTAGGGAATGGGGAAAAAAAATAAAGTCACATATCAGCAATAGTGTTTTGTCTTGTAATATCCATGCTCAATCTTGCCCTCTGCATGAAGCTGACTGCCATGCTCTGAAGCTTGCATGAAAATGAAGAGGGAAACTGAGTTTCTCCTTCCTCCTCTTGCCCAAATCACAGGGATGCAAAGTGAACAAAGCACAGCAGCAAGGAGCAATAACTGGGGAATCTTTGCTCCCCACGGCAGATTGGGCTCACAAGCACCTGCCTGGTAGAGGAAACAGGTATCTGCTGTTCTGTTGCCATTTACTTAAGGGCTGGGGGGACTTCACAAAATCCAATGTGTTAAATAACCAATCTTAGCAGGCACTAGGTTTCCCCTGTGGAATGATGGTGTGGCACCACAGGTTTACTAGAAGCACTCCAATTCTTGGTGGCAGCAGGCATCTGCTGTCTGATTAAGATTTGCAGGAGCAGGTCTCCAGTGGCCAGTTTCAACATGGATTTAACTTCACTGAGGTCAAAGGTATAACTTGAGGGAGGAACTTTGTCGTCCAAGATCTTTAGTTAATAGCATCCTGCTAATTATGACTGAGTGCTGGGCTGCCGGCGAGTCCCCTGCCAGCCCTCAGATATTAACCGCTGGCTCGGGGGCCATTTGCTGGGGAATGTCTGGCAGAGATGTGCTTTGTGCCTAAGCTGCTTTGCTGCTGCTGCTGCTGCCTGAATTGCCTGAAAGGCTTTTGCACAGAGAGGCTGTGAGAACTGCTGCTACGGGAGAGATTTTCATCTCTTCCGCCATTCAGTCTTTTGTCTGGCGAAACTTGCGCGGCTGCATTAAAAACAGCCAGTATTCAGCCCACTACATGTTTTTATATTTTCCAAATGGGTAGGCAGAGGGTGCAAAGAACTTCAGTTGTCTGTTTGGTGGGTAGTGGTGGCTTGTTTTTCCTTTGTGTCTTTTTTTGTTTGTTTGTTTGTTGTTTTTTTTCCCTCTTTCTGGCCATTGGAGCAGATTCGCTGGAGTTATTTGCATAATTCTCTTTACATGTTGCACATGTGCACCTTAGCTCATGAAACTGCATTTACCTCCTACTTCTGGACATGCCTTCTTGACCTGAGTTAAATCCTTTCCTCTGTGCAAAATTTTGTCCTTCAAAGTAATTCCTTCAGTGAAAATGGTATAAACTTCCAGATTTACATTGCTGAGAGCAAAATTATTTCTCTTGAATTTTAGCTGCTGTCTTGCTGGATTTTTAGTTGTCAGCTAAATGCAGAGTTTTAATTCTGTGGTTAGGAAAGGTGAACAGAAAATACAGAGTCCAAATCTGCAGGTTAATGCAATAAATCTGTACATTATTTGTACAAACAGATGATTTCTGCACAGATTTAAAACAGACCAGTGGGATACAAGTGGCACACAACCAGTAGATGACATGTATTTTATACAGAGCATCAGAGAAAGCTAAAGAACACATTGCTTATTTGTGCAAAATTAGAAAAGACCTGAAGCTGCAAATAGTATATTGAAAGTCAAGTTGTTGAGAAGGGTTGGAGAGAAGGAAAAGAAGGAAGGCAACAAGACAAAAGAAATGGAAATCAAATCCCTTGCCAGCAAACTGGTTGCATTTTAACTAGAAGGTGTGGTAGTTACAGAGAACTCCAGGGATGTGTAGGTGACTAGAGCAAAAAGCTGTGCTGAAACATTATAATTACTGCAGGATTAGACCAGGATAATTTTTCTGCTACGTTTCTAATGGAAACTCCAAGCACAACAATAGGAAATCCACACCAGTAAGGACAAAAAGGAGAGGAATTTAAGGTGGGGAGACATATTGAGGTGGCTTACACCTGAGACAAAGCTCCCCATAGAGCTATTCCTGTGAAAGGAGGAACTGGGAAAGGAAAGGAGCTGCTGTTTGCTGATCTCGAATAAATGTCAGAAATACAAACATGAGTTTTTGAAGTGTAAAGCAGGAGCTGTTCTCACAAAGGCATCTGTTTGCTGACAAGGTTCATGACCACAAATGTAGCATTGTCCTTTCCAAAGGCATGAGTAGAAAGACAAAGAATGCATGGCGTGAAGGAGTAGGCTGGGTTTATTTTTCCACCAATAACACCACTAACTGGACAAGAGGGCACATTCACAGCACCAAGGCTGGGTGTTAACCTGCTTTCCTGGAGTGCTAGGGGCTGTCTGCAGCAGGAGGAAGAAAAGCAGACTCTGTTTTGGTATTTGTAGCTGAGATGTAAATAGGTGCCCAGCAAACACTCACCCATATAGCAGAATTACAGTGCAGAGCCCCAAAGGACTGGCAAAATACAGTCCAGTCAACGCATTAGAAGAAACAAGGAAGGCCAAATAACTTTGCCTATATGACAAAAAATAACTACCTTTATACAGATAAGTATGTCTTCAGAAGAAAAACAAAACAAAACAGAATGGAACAGAACAAAACAGAACAAAACAAAACAAAGAGTTAAAAAAACATCCAAGCCACAAAGAAAAAACCCAAACAACAACATAAACACCAAAACAGAAGACAGAGAAGAAGCAGGTGGCATACTGCATTTCACATGGATCTGGCAGCTGCTTGGAGGAATAAATCTGTAAAGGCAAAAGTTTTGCCTTGGGCACTGAAAACATTGCACTACAGAGAAGCACTGGAAGACAGTGTTTAAATCTGTGGCAGTGTTCTTGCCAGAAAGGTACATGCAACATGTTTGAGTTAGGTGCAAAGAACCATTGAAAAATGATACACAGAGTAGAACAATTAAAAAAAAAAAAAAAAAAAAAAAAAAAAAAAAGAGAGACATATAATCCCCATTTGGATCAAACAATGAGCCTTAATGTAAGTCTACAAAAGACAGGAAAAACTCTCAGCAACCTGAAATATAAGGATTTGTTTTTTAAAGGAGCCTTTCATGAAAGAAGACCATTTTGATGAGACAGTTTTCTCATTCCCTAAAGGTATGACAGTAATTCCAGACTTCTACCAATATAGAAATGTGTTAGCAGTGTAAAGGCCAGAGCCAAGAAAAGCCTATGAGGTGTTGTCAGTGTAAGCAGCCATTTACAGAGTACAGGGGTATGGCTGTGCTGGCTGCACCCCTGAGCAGAGGTCCTTGAACACAGTTGTGACAGGATTTTTAGTGCTGCAGCTATGTTCCCCTGGCAGCTGGCAATCTGTGCTGGACTGGAACTTGTAGGAGCTGGGCAGGAACTTCCCTGCCTTGGCTCCCTGACAGCGTATCCCGATTAAACTGTGAGTCTCATTTGAGTTTCTTTATTCCCTTGGACTTTTACCATGTAATTTGGTCAACCTGAGTGCCTTACATGATGTAAGTCTGCTTCAGATGGAAACAGGATCATACCTGGACTATCACCCCAAAGTTTCCTCTTCCTGGGGATAAAGGATGCTATTCCCTCTGCTCCCCACTCCCCTTTACAAGACTACTGTAAAGAAGGGTTTGCCAATGAGTAAAAAGCTGAGGTTTTCATATGCATAAGAGGGTAAGTGGAAACATTTGTCCTTTAGTCTCTTGGCTGTGGATAGCTCTTCCCTGCTCCAACTATCTGTGTGCCATTGGCATAAAGAACTGCTTCAGAAATGGAGGGGTCTGTCTCCTCCAGGGCCGTGGGAGAGGAGGGAAGACACTTTCTCATGGTGGTGAGAGAAGGGTTAGGGCAACACAAAGAACTTTTGGCAGTCTTTCTGATAAATGTTATTTAAAATCATTGTGCACCCCTTGCCTCAGTACTCCTCTTTGCCAGATCTGCTCTGGGCACGGGGCTCCCTTTGCTTGGCTCTGTGAGGGTGGACAGAGAACGACTGGGGAGAGGTTTTTGTCTGAGATGCCAGCATGTTTTGTAGGAATCACACTTTCCCTCATGCACTTATGGCACTTGTGGCTGAAGTCTTGGCATTTCTCAGAGGCTAAAGCAGAAGCCAGGCTGAAAATTGTCTGACACTAGCAGTGAGTAGCCTCTGTGGGCTGGGCAAGGAACCAAACTGGTGCAGCTCTGGAGAAATAACCATAGTTACACATGTCTGTGGTGTTGGTTGGCTGCTCACTGAAGGCCCATGATGAAGTCCACCTGGCTTAGTTTCAGCCAGGAATCACTAAGCATGGGCCAGCTGGGTGCAGACTCTAGAGAGGTGTGAAATGAGACTAGGAAAGCGTGGACATGTTCTGCACTGGGCCTGTCTACTTTCCCCCATAAAAAGTGCCTGTGTGGCTCTCATGCAGCCTGTGGGATCACAAATGCATTGTCTCTTGGGAATTCTGTTGCAGGGGAACTCTGAGGAGCCTGTAGAAGCTGGGCTTGTAGCAGCACCAAATGCTTGTAGTAAGGAAATTAAACCCTAACTTCTTTGTGAAGTTCTTACTGAATACTAGCATCTGGTTGCATCTCTAATACTTCTGATCATGACTTTAGGGTGAATCTGTGAAGGACATGCAGGACAAGAGCACCAGCCAGAGAGGGTAAAAGTTAGAAACCTAGCACCACAACTCTGTGCTTGCCACTGGCTCAGAGGTTACAGTGCCCCTAAAAAAACCAGCCTGTGTGAAAGCCAGGGTTATCCAGCATTCACTCACCATCTCCTTTGCTTTGCAGCACCTTAAGAATGACAAGGAAGATCTTCACCAACACCAGGGAGAGATGGAGGCAGCAAAATGTCAACAGTGCCTTTGCCAAGCTGAGGAAGCTAATTCCCACCCACCCACCAGACAAAAAACTGAGCAAGAATGAGACACTACGGTTGGCCATGAGATACATCAACTTCCTCGTCAAGGTTCTGGGAGAGCCAGGCCTGCAGCAGACAGCAGTGGCAGCTCGGGGCAGCATCTTGGGATTCTTCCAGCAAGCCCCACACTTGCAGAGTATGGAAGAGCTGACACTGATTGAAAACTGTGGTGTCTCCTGTCCTGGCATGAGCAGCAATATAGTAGAGAGTTGGTCAGAGGCATCATCTCTCTAGCAGACAATGAAATGCACAGTCTCGGTGTTAGTGTGATAGTCCCTCTCTTCTGGCAGAATCTGTGGGTTGCTCTTCTGTGTATTGTGATTATTTATTTATATTTATTGCTATTTAATTTGCATTTTTACTTAATAGGATAGGAAATCCTTGGTCGTGCAAAAACCTGGAAGTCCAGATGGAGAACTTGTGCTCTCTGGGAGCTTGGAAGGATTTGCTGCTGTCATGGCAGAGTTCGAGCCAGAAGAGTCTTCTGCCCAGATCTGCTCCATAAATCAGGGCATAGAAATTCCTTCAGTGTTTCTGACAGGGAAAGAGATTATTCTCCCATGCTATTTCAAGGAAATACTATTGAGTTGAAGAATTATGACAGCACTACAAAATTTGTCCACAACAGACATCTGGCCTCAGTAGTGAAAGATTTTGAGAGATGTGATATTTGACACAGTCCTCCATGAGTTTTTCTAGGGCCTAATTGCACTCACTCCTGAACTTGCAAATCTTATTTCTAGCTTGATTCTTTTCTTTTTTTAAATGTAAGTCCTAGCCCTTGAACCTGGCTACATCTTTCTTCATCAGACTGGAGGGATCCCTTATGTCAGAGCAAAGCACATTAAACAAAATTAAATGTTATGTTAAAGCAAAAAGTGACAATTTAAAATGACAAAATACATGGTCATAGATGAGTTTCAGTGGGTTCAACAGGCAAAGTAAATCTTCCCCGTAGCAGCAACAGCATGCACGTGAAGGAAGACAGTCAGCTATGTCCCAGCTGCCTTAAAAGCCCATCAAAGAGGTTGGTGATTCAATGTCTTTGCTCTTCTGTAGGAGCTGTAGCAATGAGGGAGGTCCTCTTTGGGAGGGAGGTCCCAGGACAAAGGCCCCGGTGATGCACTGTGAAAACCTTTGTGGACAAAACTATGTCAATGATTATGCATGCAGACCTCACTGACTGCCCTTAAACTTCCTGCTTTCACATGATCTAGCTGAGGTTTTCCTAACTGGACACTACACCAAATGGGCCAATGGAGCAAGGACAAAGAAATTGGTGTAAATATCTTCCATTTGTGAGTGAGTCATTTCCCTGTAGGAAAACCACCAACCATCACACTATAAGTGATTACATTATAAACTGCATGAAAAGAGGTTTCATGAAAGTGGCCACTGTGGGTTATTGCTGCCCACAAATAAATCCAATTCAATTTCCTGACTGAGGTGTAACTTGTGCCAGCAAAGCCTGGTCTGCTCATGTGACTTATGAGCAGCCCAAAACAGCTGCTCATAAGTCACATGAGCATAAGCAGGGAAAACGACACCAGGTTTAAGCAGAATGACTTTCTGGTGAAATCTTGCTCCCAATGACACAAGTCTCTCTTGATTTCCATGTGGACCAAGGTACATGTCAAGGCTTAGAAAAGATAATTGTTCACAACTGGTGAAGAAAAGTAGTTCCCGTAGACCAAAGCATGTCCCTGAGCTGTTTGTTTGTTCATGAGACAAAGAGGTGCTTTCAGAAAGCAGAAACAGGGTTTGTGCATGCAGCATGTATGGCCTTTCTGCATGAGGGGATTTGGCACCTGAAGCTGACCTGCCTTTCAAAGCCTCACCAAGCACCAGGTGCACCAAAGAAACCAGGGCTAGCTCCTGCTATGGGAATGTTGAGCTGTCCTCAGCATTGACAAAAACCAAGGTCTGACAAGAACACAGCTCACCCCATCCAGTGCTGGTGCTGTAAGGTACAGGCATGTCAGTGGACAGATTTTGACCAAAAGAAAGAAAGAAAGAAAAAAACGCTGAAAGGGTTTGTGTTGATTTGGTTTCCTTCTTAAACACTGCTAATATTTTGCTTATCCCTGGGTTTGTGAGCTGTCAGGATGGCCCTAGAGAGCAGCTGAGTGGAAAGGCACCAAGAGTCTTTTGCATGATTTGTTTCTCCCCATCTCTGCCCACCTTAATGTCGACTAAATGGAGCCACAGACTCTTCTGCATGGCACCTCAAAAGTAATGAGCCACATCCTCCTCCCAGCTTTCTGCTGGCTTGTTGGGCAAATTAGTCCAAGTAAATCAGAGCACTTACTGCTGAGGTGTGGTGGTGCTGTTGGATCTATCAGTCAGTTGCTATCCTAGGAAACACACATCACCAAGGTGAAGAAAAACATCTTGTGAGCAGCTGTCATACTGGGAAGGGGAAAGAAAACCTGGCAATTTTGTAACATTACAAGCTGGTTGTATTTTCTATGCTAAAAACATTCCCTTCTTGTTATTGCTTTGGTTCATATCACTGTTTTCTTTGATCTCCTTTCAGTTTAGGGCCTCCCTACTGTCACATTCAGCAAGTATTACCCTAGATCTCTCTACCAAAGATTTCTTTTTTTGGTCAAGTTTCTTCCTTGTGTTTTGGGGATTTCTTATCTGAGTCGCCATGAACAAATACAGTGCAACTGGCAACACTTCATGCTATATGATGCTATTTAACACCTAATCTATTCCAAATAAATTATTTAAGAAACTAATCTTTGTTGCTCTAACCTTCTCTAAAATTTCATTTCATATTTGCATACCACTTGGTAGAGGATCCCAAAGACCTTAGTATGCAATTTCCAGCAGAGGATTCTTCTGCTTTCTCTTATGTAAGAGTCTTGGTGACAGAAACATTATCAGACGATGAATAATGACAGGAATTCTTTGTTTATTACAATTTCTTACACTTTTAGTTCATATTGTATTTCCATCTATGTGCTAAGAAGATTTTGACCAGCCCTTGAAAAAGACAACTAAAATTTCATTGTGCAAGTTGTTATTTATCTCTTCCAAACATTCACAATCCAAAAGATTTTAATCAACTTCATTTAAAAAAGCATAAGACAATTTAAGGAATTAATTTGGAGTCTATTGTCATCTGGAGATGACAGGCACAGCCCGAAGATTCAAACAGGAGTCCAGGTTCGGATATAAAAATTAATTCAAAGTTGAGGAGAGCTTAAGATGTAAGATGTTCTTTCTGGCTAACATCTGGTGGAAACAATCCAACCCCTAACTGAATCTGAGCTTGGGAGAGGGAGATGAAGCACTAGGGTGACAGATGCAGAAGTTGTGAGGAAGAGATGGGAAATCACTTAATCACAGGGTTAGTTTCTGTTTCATGCTTAATTTGGATGTCTTACATCCCTGAGAGTGTTCTATGAACACCAAGAGAGGAATTTCTGCACAAAATATGTGTCAGGAAAGAATTGTCTCAAGGAATTATATACAAAAGTCAAGAAATCAGGAAACATGAGGTTGAAAATGTATTTATATGTGATGTCCAGTACCTATTTACACTAAGCAAGGCAATGTCACCTTAGAGAGAGCCCATTGCTTCCAGCAGGTGATGCCAAATTAGTTTATATGCTGAGGATCATGTGGTAATCCCTCCTCTGGAAGTGGGCATGGTACAGCCATGCCAGCACCTGTGCCATGGAGATGTACCAAGTTATTTAGAGTTGGCTGAAAATCTCTCAGATATGTTGTTGCAGTGGCAAAACCTTAGCACAAATGACAAAAATATCCCTAGTCCTAAGGACCCTACTATCCTCTAGCTGTAACTAGCAGTGCTGAATAGAGTTGTATGAACAGGGTTTTTTTTACTTTTATAATTTTTTTCTGGGAAGCTATGGCTGTCAATATTGCAAGGAAAACCAGCTAAGGTGGTGTTGCAATAGGACACGAAA
>VWYP01033940.1:2017-15300 GCA_013400435.1 Pycnonotus jocosus
AGGGATGAGATTACACTCCTTTCTGCAGGTAATGGGTAAGGTAAACCAGTGTTTTCTTTTATGGAGGTAAGTGTGCTAGGAAATAATCTTGCCTAAAATTTGTGATTTAATATTTAGTGAGGTACTCCCAAGCTCTGCTATGAAAGACCTTCTCTTTCAATAGCACAAGCCTTTATTATTTTCTTACTAAGGCTTAGAAGTTTCAATTTTTTGTACCTAAGAGGCACACCTGGCTGCTTATTGAAGAAAGCTTTTGATTTTCCTTCTTTTGAAAAAAGTAACAAAGAGATGAAAATACATAACAATTGTATTTTCTTTGTTAATCAATGTTTTGCCACATTTTCCTTTCACTAACTTTTACTATATTTATACAAGTATACAACAATGGTTGTGTTGGATTCCTCTAGCCTTAAATCCTGCATCTGACAATGATTGTTATTTAGGAGGGAGCACAAGAATAAGGCAATTTTATAGATTCTGGCTGTCTCCTGTTCATAGAATTCCTCAGACAGAGATTATGCCCATTGCCTTCCTTCAGACATATTCTAGTCTATTCATACTTTGAAATTTCACAATAACTTTAAGAATCCACAGATTTTGTAGCAAAACTAAAATTTGGCTTTATATTATATCATTCAGATAAGAAATATGACATTTTGGATTTGAAGCTTCTGTCTGAAATTTCGGCAGTGTGCCCCCCTGACCTTCATGCTATGAAAATTCAGTAAATTGTGGCTTCTTCATCACTTCTGCTGTATCATTGATGAAAGTGTTTCTCTTCAAGGTACTCAAACCTCACTAAAATTTCTTTGCACAGAAACTGTTCAAGTCCTTTGATTTTACTTATTGCACTTTTTGACACTTTAAAAAATCTAATCTACCTTGCTAGAGATGGGGCAGCATCAGGAATGCACATCTTATCCATGAAACAAGAGCATACCAGGTTAATACATGGCCATAACACTGTTTTGTTCTCTATTTTGTATTCTATTAACCCTTTTGCCAATGCTAAGTATTAAGATGGTATTTAATCAAAAAAATCCTCAATATGTTAAAGTAAAATTACTAATTTAATCCCCTTGTGTCTTTGTAATTATTTAATACATTCAAGATACTTCACTATGGGAGGATCATGGACACTATGATCAACTCTCACAGACCTTTGGACATTTGCCTTTGGCAGGGTTCTGTTTGCAGGGAAGGTAGAACATCTGTTTGCAGATTTGGAGCAGACAGGGTGCTAGTGTACCTTATGGTTTTCTTCATGCCCAGCCCTACTGTAAGTCATGCACTTGCAGTGGAGATTTCATAGAGATTTCACCTGAGCCCCCAGGAGGATTTCAGCTGTGTGTACCTCAGCTTTGCACAAAATGGAGAACATTAACAGGCTGACTGACCGTGTAAGCCTGATAATATCATTTTACCTTGGTGTGTAGCACAGTCTACAAACTGGACTTCCCAGATGGGTAGCAGAAAGACAGAGCACCTACTTTTCATTACACCGGCTGGCACTGGTTTCAACAACAGAGTTGGCACTGGGAAAGGATGGGCAAAGGATAATTCCATCTGGGTAAATGTAGCTCAAGACTGGGTGTTGTACTTGTTTGCTCAAAATTACTTTTATACTGCTCTGAAAAGAAGAACTAAAGTAGAAAGCCTTGAAAAAAAGAGTGGTGCTACACTATCCTTTAGAAAATTATTGAACAGTTTAAGTCAGGGAATATCTGGGAGCTGGGACATTGTATCTCATAGAGAGAAGCAGTAGAACTCAGTTCCTTAAATGGAAATATGCAGTGCTCCCTTAGATGTAAGGCATTCTGCCCATCTGCCATTCCCCATTCTGGAAGACTGTGGGTTACCAGCAGTTCCTGCATCCTGTGTGCCATTGCTATGAAAATATTTCAGGTGGCTTGGTACCTCAGAGATGCATCCAATGGCACTGGGCACCTGTGTTTAGGCAGCTAACATGAATCCATAGGGCTGGATTCAGTTTAGTATTTTAGATAGCTAAATTTAGATTACTACCTGTCAAGATGTTATTATCTAAACTGCAGGTATAATGGACACCTAGGACACTAGCCCAGTGGAGTGTGCAGATACATCCTGTGGTGATGTGCTGTTTCCAGTAGGACTCATGGACATTCTGAGCTTTACTGCAGTGCATTAATAAAACCTCTAATCCCAGGAGAAATATAGGCAGTAAAAATTGGCTCAATACTAAATGTTTAAAAGATGTTGAATCATCAGCATCCCAATCTTCTGTCTTGGAGTTTTCTCACTATTAGTGGACCATTAATGTTGAAAGTGGTTAAATAGGATTTGTAAATTTTGGACAGATGTTTGGTAATAAACCAAACATTTAGTAGATGCTGAGAGCAGGTGCCTATTTTCTCACCTTTGCTGACAGGAAGGAATATTTGTGATCAGAAACATACATGTGAGGTTGTTACAATCCAACTGTCCTTTCTCAGTATGTTTGTCAAGAATGGTCACTAATTCTCGGCTCATAACCTGCTGGGATGTTTGATTTATTTCTGGGCTATTATATTACTGTTTTCTGAAGTAGGAAGGGAGGTGAGTGAGTGACTTTTCTATTCTCGCTTGCTTTCACACTTCAATCAAACTTTGCAAAGCCTAAGAAACCAGCTTGTAGCTTTCAATCATGCTTTCAGTAGTCTCCAGTGTATGATTGGTAAAGAAAGTGTTGATGCAGTGTTGTTGGTGAGAATGTAAAAAGATTTGTCTTTAGTGACTCAATTTTAAAGCTAGATACAGATCATGCATGAGATGTTATTTCTACTACTTAAATTCTTGAAGTAGCACTGATGATTGTCTTAGGGAAAAGAGACAATGGTTTTTTTTGATGCTTTATTTATTTTTTTTCACTTTAGTCATCACACAGTTAAGATACTCTCATGATACTGTTTAAAATTCATATTCTTAAAACTGTGTATCATATATATTTATGTAAAAAGAATCAAACTGCTGATGCAAGTTAACTTGGTTAGGTTGAAGTAGTTATTCTAGACATTTTGAATTAAGATGAGACATCAAAGGTATTAATAAATATAATTTTTTGTAGTATGGATTTAAATCTTCTTATTTTTATATGTTTACACAGCCACATTAGATATTTTGGAGAGTTTAATTTTTTACATCTCCCCCAAACAATGCCAGCCTTTTTTTGTTCAGTGAGCAGCAACCTAAAATATAAGTAAGAAGACCGGAATTAAAGGTACGTCCATCACCACATAAGCTTCTTTTAAATCTGAAATTTTATTTAATTACTAGCATAATTTTCTGAATATTATTCATATTTATAGAGCAATACCTGACAGGAAAAGACTGAATGGCATTTCTTGAAATATTCTTCTGAGAAGACACCCAGCTGAGGAGAGAGTTGTTATTTTCTTTTTTTTTTTCCCTGTTGGATTTCATTAACACACAATGGATTAATTTTAAGCAGGGGATTTATTTTCACTTAGTTGGGGATTATTTACTAAAACATTCTGAGGGCATTCAAGTTTTGAATGTACATAGCCTGTGTAGTGGTAAATAATCTAACAGCTCATTTACTTTCCAATCCACCTACACACCTAATATTGCCTTTTTGCTTCCATGTGCAGTTAGCTTTGTTGTATACACTCATACATTCTTTTGTACTAAGAAGTAAACAGTTTTCTGAATCAAAATCCATCTTTGGGTTTTGATCCTTACAAATGTTAGTTCTGAGTAAAAGGATACAAGAAAAAGGGATGTATGGAGAAAATACTGCGGAGAAGATAGTTCCCAATGAACACAGAAAAAATAAAGTATGAAACTTTCTTGAAGAATATGCTAGTTTGCATTTGATAGTTCCCTATATCACATGTATCTATATATAGCAAATTCTAATTAACACTTCTACAATTCAGTTTTTCTCTTCTGAATCATGTTAAAAAAAAAAAAAGTTTACACAGTTTGCAGTGATTTTATGATTTTTTTGTCTGAATATATTTGTAGTGCTTTTTTCCCCAACAAATCTGACTACTAGTTCTCATTTTCCTTATTGCTGTCACTCTACAAGGAAATAACAAAAAATCATGAAGATGAAGACTTTGATAGTTTCCTCAGTTTAGCTTGAAAGATATTTCTTTTTTTTTTTCTTTGACCTGTGTGGAATTTTGCATATTTTATAGTTTTCACACTTGAAATGTATAATGCTGTTGAGCTCTGTGGTGTAGTGACCTTAGCTGGCTGACAGAACCCACTTGTTCTCTCTCTCTGCCTCCTCAACAAGGCAGGGGGAGAAAATAAGATGAAAAGCTCATCGGTCAATCTAAAGACATGGGCATCACTCACACACCGTGATTACATTCATGGGCAAAATAGACTTGATCTGAGAAAAATGAACTCAATTTATTGTTAACTAAAATAGATTTGAAAGCTACATGTGCAAACATTCACCAAAACCATTTAAATAAATTAGTGATAGAGGCAAATAACTGCAGATGTCAATTAAGAGGTGGTATTTGAAGGTTTCATTCTATCAACTCAAATGGGGGATATTTTGAAGTGTGTGCTTAATGGCACTTAAGAGGCAAATTAAATGACAATTTAGAGACTGGATAAAGCTTTTAAGCATAAAATATAGTATTTGATTTTCCCTAAAAGCATACACTATCTGTAAGGAATCTGTATAGGCAAAATTAAAGATAAATAGCTTATATTTTTAAAGAGAAGCCAGCTTTGCCTTTGAAAGAAAAGCCAGCTTTGCCTTTTTGTCTGTATTCTCCTCTTCTCCTGTTGGGAACATGTTTTGGGAAGTATTTTTGGAAACTCCTGTGGCTATCTTTATTTCTAGCCTACAAAGAAAAGTCATGGCTTTTTGGTTTTGGATTGATCACATTATTGGGAAAGCATCTGTTCTCTCTTACTAACTGCAAAGGCAACAGGACCAGATTTTCACTTAAAAGGTGAGGAAGGACTGACAAGGTCTTCTGAAATGCCTGCACTCATCCTGGCTCTTGAAAGGTCTGGGTTGTTTACAGGCAGCTAGAAAACCAATCCAAACCAAAATACATCAATGGAAACACACCCATTCATTTAAATGATTTTAAGGAAGAGCTTTCATTGCAGCTTTTTCTGACTGTGATCCCTCCCATCAATTAAATGATGGAGACAAATTTGTGATTGTCAACAATGTATCTTCTACTCAAAAGTAATGAAATCTGGTGGAAAGAAAACCAGTAGGCTGAAGCTTAACATGTATTTCCTTCTTCCTTGACACCTACTCATTTAATAGGCATATGGAACAAAGCCTTACAGCTGTATTCCTAGACCAGTGACTAGAAAGAAGCAGAATCATAAACAATTGCATTAGATCTGAACTTTAAGTTATATTTATCAAACAAAAATACAACTTCGAAACATATATCAGGCTTTTTTGATGTGTTTTCTGATAAGTTATATTATAATTTGGAAGAAGTTGCTTGTTTGTTTTTTATTTTAGTTCAGTTATGGAATTAGGTTAATAACTTTTCTAATATATTAAATTAGATTTTGCAAATGTAGAAGCTATGGATGCATTCAACTTTAAGGAATTACACTTTTCATCTGCAGAAACAGTCATGTGTCCATTCTGGATAACTCCTCATTTTACAGTGCTCAAAAAGGGCAGATTATGATGACCAGAACACTGAAAATTGAGTTACTCTAAGGAGGTAAGAATGAAGAGGCTTAGCAATAATTTAAGCATGTTATGTAGAGCATCTGGGATATGGGAATTTCATTTATGTAATTACAACTATCACTAGGTAAATCAGTTTATATAAGATACATGAGCCTGGAAGACTGAGATAAGTGTTTGTGTTTAACCTTTGCTGTCTGAGAAGTTGATGTCTTGAGTAGAAGGCTAGCTGAATACTAATTGTTCCATGGTGTCTTGCAAAGCAGGCTGGTTGATATTTTGGCTTTGATTTGGATGTAACAGCTATCATATGAGACTGGCAACCCACTTATTCTCAGTTGCATCCATGCATGCTGGAGGACATACATGAACAGTTCTTATCCCCAGATTCACTCCTGTTTTCAGCAGAGATTCCGAACTTTAAACACTGGTACCTTGCCAGAAATTCAAAATTCTGGACACTATTTGCACACAGTCAGGCAGATGGCAGGTGCTCTCATTGTTAATTTAGAAGGTTACAGCTCCTGGCTTAAAATATTCCATCTTGATGTTAGCACTTTGAAAAAACGTTTTTCTATGGCTGAAACTCTATCTATTCTGGTAATATATCAAATAGTATGCCTCTATATATGTAACTCATAGAAATAAAAATACACTCATGTAAATCCCCTATATACATCATGACATTTTGCACCACTTGTATTTATGTGCACTTTAATGTATCCCTCTTTATGTACATATCTAAAAAAACACATTTGTTGATAAACAATTGAAAATATTAATTTTTTTAAGAGGAATTAATAAAAAATACCTGGCCACTTTCAAAGTTTACTAGTCTTGATCTAAATGTAAACGATGGAGGTAGGTCTTCATTTTATCTAGAAATTAATTTGTTTTTCTATACTGCTGCAAATTGATTTTGAGCACAAATGGATTCCATTTATTGCCAGGTAAGGAAGATTTCAACTTCAGTGTGGACTAAACTTCTAAACTTTGCCTGTTGGCAGGAATAATGAGACCATCAGAGCAAAATAATAGCTTTGATAGAACAGAATACCTTCTGTAAAATTAATATTTTGGAGAGGCATGATGAAATCTATAATACAGCCAACTGATTATGTATTAAGCCATTTGATGTCAGAATACATTCCTGATGGCTGCTAGAGTAATCTTAAATGTTTCATTTAAAATCCTAAGAATGTGGTTGATTTGTTGTTGTTGTTGTTGTTGGCCTCAATAGTAGCAAGCATCACTGAAAGTAAAAATATGAAGAAAAAAGAAATAGGTTTATTCCTTTCTTTCCTATTTTCCTCTGCATTTGCCTTCTAAATTTTAGTGTTTTACAGTCATCCATTACACAAGAGATTTTATCATTAACATTCATTTTTATTATTAACATTAACATGAAGATTTATCATTCTTCAGATGCCTCCAGCACAAAAGTCTATGACCTTAAATGTTGTTTCTTTTTCATCAGATTAATTGGAGAAGGCATGATTTCCTGCTTCAACTCTTGCTGTAATATTGAAGGGCCCACATTCAAGCCCAGGTTTTTGCATACTTGCCCCATGTAGAATGTGGTGCCAATATTATACAAAAAAATTAGTGAAGCTCATGGTAAAATCAATAGTATAGTTTATAGGTAGTCATGTGGAAGCCCTGTGGCCACTTTTCTCAAGCAGAGACCAAAAAACTGCGACAAGCGAGATAAAACATTGAAACACTGAAGTGTACAGTCACACAGACTGAAATTTTATGTCATTCATGCAATATCCATAAAACAAAGCAGGGAAAAGACAGAATAAAATTTTATCATTTAATAGTTTCTCATTGAATAGCTAGACATCTAATACCCACCATTTTAGACAATCAAAATTTTTGTTATATTTAGTCTGTACCTACACTGGCTACAGAGTTTATCTGATGACATTCCAAAGAGCAAGAAATCTGATTATGTTACTGTTTGTGACACAATTGAACCTATACCAAAGTCTTGTATTAAAAAAAAGGGAAATATAGGCAGGCTAACTAACAGAAGAACCTTAAAAATAAATCCAGTAAAGTTTGGTGGAAATTTATTCAAATCATGCTACAGTTATAGATATTAAACTCAATGAAGTCAATAGAGATGCGTCACCTTACCTGAAATGAAATTCTGTGCAAGTATCAAGTCTCTTTTCCTGCCTAGCAATACAAATACAGTAAAACTAAGCTGCAGATTGAAGATTCAGAGCACACTTTTAAAATTTTCTGACTAGAAATAAGATGATATAAATCAGGAAATATATGAAAGCTTTGGAGAGCAGTTGTTACTACATGTTGGGCATCTCCATTTTGTCTTAGTCCAAAAGGTACTTTTATTATTTGCTTGAACTTTTGGAATATAAAGCAGATCATAGAACTTCTCCAAGTGACTCTGTATCAATTTCTGGATATATATATTCTTTGAACCATAGTGGCTCACCCATCATTAATATGAGGATTTTGCACATTTCAAGTACAGGTACCATAACTGCTTTTATGAGGAACTGACATTTTTATTTGCTATAATATTTATTTACAGGCTGATTCTATATGAGTTTTTTGGTGGTGTTGTTGCAGGGGCGGGGGAGGAGGTATGTGTTAAAGTACTTTAATGCTGTTTGCAAAATACTACCTTTAAAGGACATTGTATATTTGTAGTTCATTAGTCACCCCTAAGTGCACAGACTGGTAGAATAAACACAAGAATGAAAATCCCCAAACACCTTTAGTTTCTACAGTACGTGAATCTCCATAAACAGAAATCCATCAAGTAATGAATTTTATGATTTTAATCCTTCCAGGTAAGCAATCGAAGAAATAGTCATGAAGTCTGAAATTATGGAAACAAAAATATGTCTCGATGTAATGAGCCAGACAGCATACTAATAAAATCCTCCAGCACAATAAGTTAGTCAATAAAAATATAACAACATTTTTCAGTACACTTCACAAAAACATGAAAACTGAACCTTTTTCCCAGTACGTTATGAGAAGTAAGTAAGGTTCAATGTGACAGGGATTTCAATATTTTATGAATACCTTGCTCTTTACTTGTTTTTATATCCAATAATAATATATAAAGAAACCACTACACCCATACATATGAGACTGTAATTATTCTCAAATTAGTCACTTTTCTTATAATTTGCCATTTTCAGTAGCTTTTCCCAATTAACTTTCCTTTGCTGGGGGAGGGATTCCTTTTAGGTGTTGCATGTGATCCAGTCATCCTCCTCCTTTAAAAAGTAATGGAAAGAGACACAACATCCCCAAAGGCCAGCAATCAGTTTCTGAGACTTCTACTTGAGGCACAGGAGAATCATCATCTACAGGTGTCCTCTTGTTCCATCAAGGATGGAAAGAAGCCTGTAAAGTATGTGGAAGGGGAATGTCTGCTCCTTTATTGGTGTTTGATCAGAGAAGCCATGAACAAGATCATACAGAGACAATATTTGATAAGGGAGGTCTTGTTAAGAAAGAACAGTGGTCAGATACACTGATTAATAAAGATATGTGGAATGTGAGGATGTTTATTTTCCCATTTGGAAAGATAAGGAAAAGAAGGGAAAGAAACAGAGTTATAAAATAAGATTAATTAGCACTAACAGAAACCACATCCAGAAGCCAACTTGTCTGTCATGCTAACTGATGAAACATCAAAAAACTGCAAGGCAAACTGGGATTTTCCAATGGCTAGTGATGCATACCTGAGTGTCCAGAACATTGCAAGGGGTTCAGTGGGACTATGCTGACTGATGAGGCCATGTGCAGACAAAAGGGGGGCGGGGAGAAACAAAACAGAGATAGGCAGAAAGGGATAGAAAAGGGGCTGACATGTAAAATGGGGACTGTGACTAAATTTGTCTGGCTGAGCCCTGCTCCTGATCTCCCCAGTCTGTCCTTTCTTAATAAATATTTTTTTAATAATATCTCTGTGTGATCTTGCCCTCTAATCTGTGTGTGTCAGTGCTGCAAGAGCTCAGTGACAGCTACTGGAGGGTGAGCAGAGGGCATGAGCAGAGCTGAGTGAGGGGCTCAGTTGGCTGAAGCAGCACTGTGGGTCACAGCCTGGATGTCAGCTGATGGGACCAAGAGTCTCTGTTTTCCTAGCCAGATGTGCACATGGGTGTGCATGTGGATCTGTCGGAAAACTCCAATCTGCATCAGCCCCAGGTTCATGCAGGGCTATCAGGCAGGTGGCGGCTCTGTGCTGGTATTTGGGGGGAGCTGGGATTGAGGAGTGTCCATAGGATGAGTGCATGAATGCAGTGTGTGCAGTGAGCACCTAGACAGACCAAGTGGTGTCTCAGGGACCCATGGGGTGAGTTAAAGGGATTATAATCCTGCCAGGGATGCCAGGTTGGCAAAGGGGCTGTGTGGGTGTTTGAGGGATCTGTGAATGTCCATGTGCTTGTGAACCTGGGGAGAGTGAGGTGTGTGCTGCACTTGTGACCTTCTGCCTCTGCCAGCCCTAGAGGAGGAGGGGAGGTGTCCCTGAGTGCCTGTGGCTGGGGTGAGTCCTGAATGTGGGGGCTGCTGGAGCAGCACCTTGTCTGCAGTTGTGTCAGTGTCCTGTGTGTGTCCCCTGATCAATGTGTTTGTTTGGGATATGTGCTCAACATCACTCTTGGCTGAACCTAAAAATGGGAAAGGAGCATCTGCCTCCTTTAGCCTGACCCAAGGTCTCCAGGCACTGAGTTGAGGTCCAGCACATGGATCCTTGGCTGGTGGTGCTAATGAAGGCAGCTGCAAATTCTGGGTGAATTTTTCCTCTTGAATCAGAAAACAGCAGAAAAATATAAAATATTAAACCTAGATTTCAACATATGTATGATGCAGTTGCAGGTAGTCAGTCTTCAACAAGATTACTTCAATTTTTTACTGAATTTACAAGCCTTCCCTTCTCCCTTTCTCCTTTTTTTCCTGCTGATTATAGCCTACAGTTTACTCCCAGTACTTAAGATGCCCTTAGAGTCTTATGGGGTTTTTTCCTAGATTTGGAGTAACTTCTCTGCCAGTAGATACTTCTCTGCCCAGAGCTACTTTCCAGCTATCCTGGGACAAGATTTGACCTTGCAAGGAAAATAATCCAATGCAAGCATCCCATAAGAAACTAAAAATTTATCTTTGAGCTGATGAGAGGAAATCAATTTTGGCCAACTGTGCATAGCACTCCATCTCCAATCAGATGCTGATTTAATTTTGCCTGCACACTGAGGCTGTCTGTCGGATTATGATTTCTGACATTCAGGTGGTCAGAGTCTTTTTGCCCTCCTGGATGCTTCAGGGCAGAGGCAAGAAAGAGACAGAGGCTTCAAGCTTCTGTATTTCCAAGATCTATCACTTTGTTTATTCTTTTTCTTATCTCACAGTTTGTTCTGTGCCCAGCCAAGGTCCATGCAGCAGCCCAGCCATCTGAGAACTCCCTCCCCTATGGGAGGTCATTGTCTTAAATACAGGTTATTATGAACATATGGTTTACAACTTCCTACCAATGTCCATTATTTACACTAAACAAGTCACCTCTACTTGGCCCAATCTTCTCAAGCCGCATTGTGCTAACGTCACAGCAGAAAATGGAGATGAAGAACAAGAAGAAGAACCTTAGGGACCACCCCAAAATCTCCATCTTGTCTCCACCTACTTCTATCATAAAAACCTAAAACTACATATTTCTCACTCTGTGATAAACTAAACTACTGTGTTTCACACTCTTGAGATTTGTAATTCATCTCTGCTTTGTGCCAGGGTCTGTGACCCCTATGGACAGAGGCAAAACCCCCCTGTTCACACCCCTGGACAGGTTCAGGGTATTTCAATGCTCTTGGATAAAACTCAGACTTCCTTTGCTCAGTTCCCAGACTGTCTGGCCAGGGTTTCCTGAACTCCCAGGGCAGCCAGAGGGATGCCCTGAGTTCTGACAGCTGTCCACGAGGAGGCTTGGAGTTCTGCAGATGGGCTGCGTGAGCAGTTCTACAGGTTCCAGGGCATGATCCAAAATGATATATTTTCCATGGGTTCTGGGATCTCTTGGTACTTTATTTACCCTGAGGCTGCAAATATGAACACATGTAGGCAACAATTCCTTATCCTCTGAGGAGGTGTCAAGCTCCCTGAAATGAGCTCTCCACCAGACATGTATTAACTCAAAAGGAATTGTGCTTTGGAGGCTCAGCAAAGTGTAAAGATTTCATAGTGCTTCTCTTGGACTGCAACTACTTCACAACTTAGTGCTTGGGTGAGGCCAGAGGGAAGTGGACACAGTTTCATATGGAAAAGAAGGATTTTTTGCTGAAGGTGGGGGAAGAAAACAATATTGAGGCTCCTTTATGTAGCACTGTCACTCTAGGGCAGTGCAGATGGGAACAGGCAGATGTATTCTGCAGACACAGCAGACAACCAATGCTTTTTCTTGAAAGAGTGGGAGGGGAAGAAGTCTGCTGTTGAAAAGAGGTTTTCAGATGGTTCAGACAGAGTTTAAGAGTAAACAGAGGCAATATACTCTGTCAGTGTGACCTATTGAAGGTAATCAAGGGTTTGATATGACATGTTGCCACTCAAAAAGAAAGGATTCCAAAGAAAACACTTTCTGAAAATATTGCTGTCTTATTACCTTGCTAGATCAGAACTTTAACTCCCTTTTCTTCTCCTGGCAAAAAAGGAACTGAAGGCCTTGATGGACAAAAAACTGACGATAACACAGCAATGTGATCTTGTGGTAAGTCCAACAGCTTCCTGGCTCTATAAGAAGAGTGTTCCAGAACATTAAGAGATTGGATCCTTCCTCTCTGTTCAGTACTGATGAGACAAATCTGGAGTGCTGGGTCCAGTTCTGCAATCACCAGTACAGGAGAGACATGGACTTGCCGGAGTACAACCTCATTGGACACCCAAGTTTTGGAGTATCTGTCCCAAGAGAAGAAGCTGACGGAGACTGGACTGTTCATCCCAGAGGAGAGAAGGATCAGGAGGGTCATATCAGTGTGTACAAACATCTGCTGAGGTGGGGACTACAGCAGGTAGGGGTAGGCTGCTCTCACTAGCGCCCAGTAAAAACACAGCAGGCAATTGTCACAAATTGAAATACAGGAAATTACATTTAAACATAAAAATACCCTAAAACACCATTTTTTTTTAAACTCTGGAGGTGTTTTAATACTTAAGAGTGCACAGTCTCCATCCTTTCAGATACTCAAAACACAGCTGGACAAAGCTATGAGCAATTTCAAAGAATCATAAAGGTGGAAAAGACCTCCAAGGATCATCAAGCTCAATCTTCTATCAAACAAAACCAATGCCATGTCCAGCCATTCCTTGAACATTTCCAGGAATGGTGACCCCACCACTTCCCTGGGCAATCTGTTCTAATGCTTGACAGTTCTCCTTTCTTTGAGCAAAAAGGCTGAATTTCATGATCTGCAGAGGTGCCCTCCAGGCTCAACTATTCCTCAACTATATGAAAATGTAGTACCCACATGGATGCTCTCACCATGGTGGAAACTCTTTTCTAGTAAACTATTGTTTAGTGATTGCTTTCAGAAGGTGATTCTCAGATTCTCGGGAAAAATCGAGTGATTTTTTTTTTTTTTTT